>QDHC01001213.1:1031486-1053111 GCA_013186455.1 Papilio dardanus tibullus
TAGAAGAACTATCAGACGACAGTATGTTCAAGAAAACGGGTAAAAAACCAGAAAAAATTGTGATGTTCTCGAACTTTCTACCGATAAAAGAGAAATTAGAATTAAACGGTACGGTGAACGAAGTTGATGTTGATAATGAATTTGATTTAGACTTTGGTGAAGATGATGATATAGATGAGGTGATGAGATCGAGTGAAACCGGTATTGTTTATGTATTAGAAGTTATTGGCAGCATAATACAGTTGCTTTGGGGCGGTTTCTTGGCGTTATTCCAGCGATCGTCCTAGTTTATTGAATGTATGATGTTATGGAATATGGTATCGAATCATTCTATGATATCTTATGATTCAATTTTAATATTAAATAGGGTCAAACCTGGATAAGCGGGAGTCAGTCCGCGAGATTTGTCTTGCTTATAGAGGTTTCTCTCTAATCCAAATTTCACGCATATGCAAGTAGCTCGTCAGGACTATGGTCCATATGGAATGCCTCTCTCGTATAGACGTTTGTCGCTTATCCAGGTGACTGTATATGTTATTTATTTATTCTCTAATGATCGAATCTAATAATCGATCTGGATCTGTGGTATTTATATAAACCAAGGATCACAATAGCTGTATAGAAATCGTTAAGGAATTGGAACCATTTTTAATCCATTCTTTCTTCTACATCTTTAATTTAAAGTTTTTCACCTTGTCGGTGGAGTCCGTTCCATCACTCTCTGTCGTGTTCCAAAATCTTGACCTTCTGATACGACATGACGTCCACTGTCTTTTTTATATGGTTTATATAACTTGTCCTCGCTTTTACTCTCTTTCCTTCTATTTTGCGTTCTATAATTCAAGTATTCTTTTTACTTTTTGGATGTAAATATATCGACATTTTAATGTACAAAATAATGACTACGCTAATAAGAAATAGAAGACATAAAACAGAGTTTATTAACAAAAAATATACAATGTTTTTATTAAATTTTCTTACGTTCGCGTATTCGTACCACCGAAACATACTTCTGTATAAAGCTTATCGAATTTGTTTACCGAAGTGTTTGTCTTATAGGTATTTGTATTAATAGAAAATAGAAAGAAAATTCTTTCAATCGTATCCGATACGCTCGGGAGTACAATTTGATCAGACAAAGTGAATAAGCTATTCTTTCTCTGAGCAGCTGTGGTGATAGAGTCTCGTGTTTGGATCACATTTGTTTCAACCTTCCTTTGACCTTTCATTTCAATTGTTTCAATTGAAAAAGATACATAACGCTTATAGTAAAATCATGGACATTGTCATTTTGTAAATTGAAACCTGCTGTATTTCTTCAGTCCGTTATTTTTATACAAATAATTGCTAAATATATATTTTATTTGTATCAGTTGGATGGTGTCAAAACAAATCGGATTTTTAAAGAATTATTTATAGTAGTTACTCTACAAATTAAGAATAATACCTTTGTAAATAAATCATATATTTTAAGTGCATTTTGGTTTTATTTACTTCGATATCCTATCGTATTGAAACGTGCATGAATCTAAAGGAAAGCTAAAATAAACAAGCGCCTTTCGTTCCTTAAACAGCAATGTGTACGCTTTTAAAAAGCTACTAAAACCACAGGCGCTTCTAAAATAAGAACTAGCAAGGAACTCTATACAGTTTTTGTTATATTTCATCCTTTACCCTAATTAAAAAAAATCCAAATATAAAAACAAAAGTGTTACTGTACTCAACGTTAATGTAAGAACTAATAAGTAGAATAGTATCACAATAACGGGGTCACATTGACAATGGTACAAAAACTTTGCTTACAACACGCCAGCAAAAAGCTAAAAACATTTAGGCGTTCCACAGGGACAGATTTATAGCTTAGACGTCTAGTCTACTGTGGATTTCATATAATTTCTATGTTAAGTATCGCATACGTTGATTCGTAACTTTTGTGATATTTTTACGCTATTTTGTAGCTAATTTACGTAAGTTAACTAATTTTTGTATCTATAGAAATAACTCAAAAACTACTTGACCGATTTCAAAAATTCTTTCACTGTTAATAAGCTATATTATTATTGACTAACATAGGCTATAAGGACCTATGATGGGCACCATTTTCCGCAACTCCACGACTAGCGCGTTTTTTACGTGACTGTACACATATCTTTGAATTTCTTCGCCGATATGTACAGGTTGCATAACGATGTTTTCCTTCATAGGCTGTATGCTAGTCTATATTTTTTAATTCCCCGCGGACAAAATCGCGAGGAACAGCTAGTTATTTATAATAGCAGTAATGACCACAGACTCACTTTACTATGTCCTGTAGTTAAAAATCCTTTAGATATTGGCAACACTGAAGTTTCCTTTTATTATGAAATTGCAAACAATATTACCGTACAAATACAGTAACATAAAATTTCATTGTGTATATTATTGTTAAAGCAGTTGCGGGAATACGGAATAAAATAAACAATTCCCGAAGCTCCGGTACTCTCCCGGAGAAGGGGCTTGGCGTCGAGATTGCGTATCATTTGTTGTACTGGCTATCTATTACACCGTTAAGTAATTGAAAAACAAAATAACGGCACAAGAAGTGATAAAATTTAGTAAAACAACGAATATCTAGAGGCAAATTAGTCTATAAAGGAACGTTAAGGATGCAGTAAACTTTGACTTAGGCTATCCGAGTTACTATTTGTATGATAACCCTTAAACTTAAATATCAGTGAATAAAATAATATTTGTCATATTATGGTAAAACTAAAACTATAATGTCGGTGTTCAATTACATGACGTTTGTATGTTTTCACATATTTAATTTTACTTTGACAAAACGTATGCAATATTGCGTATATTGCATACGTTTTGTCAAAGTAAACATACCATTTTATAATAGCAAAGATATTAGAAATTGCGTAATACAAATTAAATAACGAACATTAGAAGCGAATCTCACATACTGATGTTGGAATTTAAATTCGTAACGGTGTAAACGTCGGCCACTGTAGGATGCCATTCCAACAATGGTTGATGAATAACATAGCTCACGAACACATTACGACGTTGACTATTGACGTCTCATTTGTTACCTAGTAACTACGCAATCTGGTGTCTGCTAACGTATCTCTTAATCTAACTTATATTATGAAGTTAGAATAGATGGATTTGATTGAAGTTATCTCCGAAACGACTTAAAAGATGTTGGTGGAATTTTGCACAAATATGGAGCATAATCGGGAAGAACACATAGGCTTCCTAAGTTTTAAATAAAATTTTTGTTATCCTGCAAAAATAATTTAAACAAGTCTAGCACGTATAAAGGGGGGGGATAGCTGGGATTTATCCCCCCCCCCAAAATCTGACTACAGTATGTATAATGATAATAGTGATTTTACAAAGCTGACGTGGTTGTTTCAATGTTTGTTCCCCCGAACTAAAAGTCTGGATACGTGCTTAGAATAAGCCTATATTACCACGTATCTTTTTTGACAGATGTCATTAGATCTTGGGACTTAACACGTTCAGTTCTTCACTTGAACAAAGCATGAGACGAGATATAACTTAAACGAAGAAAAGTCTTATAAAAGTATATATTTAGTATAACTTAATTTTAGCTTATAAATGCAGATAATATATGCGAGAATCACTAATACTTATAAACTAAAGGTTGCAGATATCTGATCTCTGTTGATAACTTCGATTCGTCTTTTGCGAGTTCAGCAACCATTTCTTTAGCGCGGTTGTTCGCGTACTCATGTTCGCAATCGTGACGATCGACCATTTTAGATAGAGCCATCCTCAGTTGCTCCCTAGCGCCACCGCTAGAAGACTCTACCAGCGTCTTCATTACGTCAGGAGAGAAGCCCTGAAAAAAGAGGACTTTATTTGAAAAAAAGACAACTACGGACAATAGATAAGTGTGAAACCTCTATAAACTAGTCATTCTCGGGTTCCGAGGAGCTATATCCATAAGCGGGAAACTCAGATTAGAGAGTAACCTGTATAAGCGAGACGAATATCATGGTCCCTTGATTTTCGCTTATCCATGTTTGAGTGTAATTATACTAATATTATAAAAAGAAAAGTTTTTTTTACTTTGTATGTTTTAAAATAACTCAAAAACTACTGAGCCGATTTCGACAATTCTTTCACTATTACAAAGCCACATTATCATTGAGTAATATAATTCCGCCCGGATGAAGCAGCGCGCAACAGCCAGTTACTTTCAATTATAACAACTGACTGTTAATGTCTTTATGATGTAGGAGTATTTTAGAAATAGTTCTTAGAATTCTAGAAATTCCTCATGCTCTTATTAAAACAGCGTGGGCGGATTCCGTGAAGTTACTTGAATAAAATATTTTTATTAAAAGATGTTTCGACCTACGCAAAATGCAAATAAGCTTACAAAGTAAGAATAGAAATAATCAAACTTTTAAACCTTGTCTAACAACCAGTCTCATTAGTGTTTTATTATTTCTTTATTAAATAATAACCCTTCTAAATATCATGGCAAAATAAATGGAAAAAACTGGTTGAATCTCGATTGAAATTGTTTATAGACAAAAATTAACCGATAAAGTTATCTGAACCGGTGTAAAGCTTGTTCACACTAAGATAGTTTATTAGTCGAGTAGCACGTAGTACTCACTAATCTACTCTACTAAAATGTTGTTGTTCGGACACGCGTAGTTACAAAGTTACTTGCTATTCGACTAAAATAATATCCTGGTGCGTTCAAAGCTTTAGTCAAAATAAATTATGTTGGCTCACTAGCGCCACTCTGTCACTTAATGTTTTATTTTTGTAAATATATTTTTTTAGACAGAACCAACAGCGATAGCAGCGCCCTTTCCCGGACCAGATAAGCTTCTCGCATCATATTACATTCACGACTCAAAATGTGGATCATAAACGGGTCAATTTCGATACTTACACTGTAGTCTGAAAGTCTTTGTCTCTTCGCTTCTCTGCTTAAAAGGTCGTACAATAGTAATAAACGTAAGTTTGAAGACGAGAGCTTCCCTTTAGGGCTCGGTTCAGCTGGATTCGCTCGAAGTTCATCCCAGACGTCCACCAAACGGTCATCATGTGGATCGTGGGCCATTCTGATCATTTCTCTCACATTCTTAGACAAATATTGTAGATTATCTTCTGATATTTCGTCCAAATCAAATCCTTTAGATCGACTTGAAATCTTATCGAAGTCGGATTCAAAATGAGGTGGTAATAAATGAGGAGCATCGGGCGTCGGTTCTAATAAAGGTTTAACTTCGTCATGATGTGCAGACAATAATGGTTCTTCGCTTCTTACATTTTGAGGTTGGATTGGGTTGTATTGTGGAAAATCGAACGTCATGACCCCGAATTGTTGAGGATATTGCTGATTTTGAGCCAATGGATTGTATTGGTGCGAATAGAAGTTTGTTTGCTGATTCTGTGTTACGTTGAATGGTTGACTTTGGATCGGAGTATTGTATTGTTGTTCAATCTGAGGCGGATAATTATATTGTTGTTGATTTTGTGACGGAGTATTGTACTGTTGTAGATTCTGTTGCGGAATGTCATATTGTTGTTGATTTTGCGGAGTATAGTATTGTTGTTGAAATTGTGACTGAGTATAGGGTTGCTGTTGGTCTTGTATTGGAGTTGTATATTGCTGCTGGCTTGCTGGTTGGTGTTGTTGTTGATTTTGAGTTGTTGGAATGTTATACTGTTCTTGATTCTGTTGGGGAATATTGTATTGTTGTTGATTTTGTGGCGGAATATGTTGTTGATTTTGTTGCGGAATAAGTTGTTGATTCTGTTGCGGTATATTGTATTGTTGTTGATTTTGTTGCGGAATAAGCTGTTGATTCTGTTGTGGTATATTGTATTGTTGACTCGGTGGCGCACTACTATATTGTTGTTGATTCTGTTGCGGTATATTGTATTGTTGATTCTGTAGCAGCGTATTGTATTGTTGTTGATTTTGTGGTGGAATATTGTTTTGCTGTTGATTTTGTGGCGAATTACTGTACTGTTGTTGATCCTGCGAAGGGACCTTGTACTGTTGCTGCTTCTGGGCTTTTATTCTCTCGGAAGGTTTCGGTGGCGCCGAGGGAGCGTAGTATCCCGGTCGATGGAAGGGCGTAGTCACATCTCTGGAATGTTTAGCAAGAATAGGTAAGTAAGTAATTATGTAGCGTTTAATTACGATTGACTTCAATTTACAAGCTGTGTTTTGATAAAGAATATCATAGTTTCATAGACCAACTAATCAAATGGCGAGCGCGTCATGTTATGTCAAAAATAGAACTCTATACCCAACTTAGAAAATAAAAAACGATTTTCGTTTTTGTTTACCGATTTTCATTTCATGACATTTAAAACAAGGACGAAGTTATTGAAGCTTTGTAAAATTATTGTGAAATAGAATGAAAAAAATCCTTTGTATTTTGTATGTTCTAAAATTAGAATTTTCCTTCGTTTTTTATCGTATTATTCGTTATATTTCGTTCGGAAAAACGTTGACACTTCTCCAGTCAATTGAATTATGATTTGTTGAAAATCGTAAAGCCTTTTGAAGATGTTCGATTCTAAATATAACTGACATTTTTGGGGTGCTACCCATAGTATCATTCGATTGGCGATATGGCTGATGGAATCGACAATAATGTATGAAAGTGACAATGATATTCGATAAGTCATGTGCTTGTCACGTGTGAGTTATCGACCGTTATTGTCAGTTTCACATTTTTGTTGTTCGCTTTCGAATCGCTTTGTATAGCATGTACTTTGTGTAAACCAGTGAACAATATTTTTTCCTTTGAATTAAATTTAATCGAAGTGTTTATGTATAATATATAAATAGTAGAGACGGTAAGTGAATTTCCACTGCTAAAACACCTTTCTTTGTTCTTGCACAGAAGATGAGAAAGATAGAGATAGTATTTTGTACATTAATTGATCTTTCCTAAAGAACAAGTCATTAAACATTCATAGAATGATAATCTTATGGTTGATTACCGAAACGACATTTAAATATGTAACGACGTAAGTCGCACGTTATCAGAATTACTATGGGTTATTATCACTCGTGGGCGGTACTGGGTGATGTCGGAATCAAGGAATACACTCTGCACTTCTCAATCACATTATAATTAGTTCAGTTACATGGCTCATAGCACATTTACCATACAAACAATGCTTTCGTAACGATCTCTCATTTCTGATTGATTAATGTCAATACTCATCGAACACGCTATTCGAATTTAAACTGATTTCTTCTTCTGATTGTGACATATGTAACAGCGTCTTAAATTATAAGACCACGCTTAAACTCTTTTAATTAAAATATTGACGTCTATTGATTCTAAGCGATGCTTACGAAGTGTTGATTAGTTTTAGTATTTGGCCTTTAAAGTCTAAACAAGAGAACATCGGTAATATCGGCCATAATTATTTACGTGTTCATTAAAAATACAAATAAAAACCATTAGCCAATCGAGTGTTAATAAAATATTAGCCAGTTCACCTTTTATAACGTAAAACAAAACAAAAAGCAATATACCTGTTTAAGAACAAAAACACCCAAGGAGTAGACCTTAACTTTGAAATGTCATGATAACCACCACCTTACAGATTAGAAAATTAATTGCTATATATTTTTGACACTAATATTCTTTTCTACAATCTATAGTAATAGCATAGACTAATTATATAGAAGACGATAAGTTTATTGCGCTATAGTTGCAACAAATAATATTAGTATTTAAAACAATCGAATTACGATTAACAGTAACAAAAACCACAAAAAAAATGTGCTAGTTAGTTGTACGGGCTCGTCTTCCGTAACTCAACGACCAGCGCTTATTTTGCGTGTAATTAGACGCTTAAAATTACCCAAATCATGTCAATAGGCGTGTTAAAGAACATAAAACCGTGGCGAGGACTTTCACCTCTTATATCCAGACCTCCACCACCTTTGATATCGGGGTTTCAATGTTGCAAAGTAATCAGATGTGACGTACAAAGGTTTAGGCGTTGTAGGCTTCGTTGTTGGTTTAGTAGGCTTTGCAGTCGTCGCCTCTTCTTTTATTTCGAATGCCATCTGGTCTGTGAGATGTGCTATCACTTGCATCGCAACAGGTAAGTATGATTCTGATAATTGGACATTCTGTTTCGCTGCATCTATCTGGAAATAAAAATATTTTTAATGCATATCGACTCCATTACTAAACCTGTTCGAAAATTAAGGTGACTCTATGCTAGTTTTTAGATGTTATTGATGTTTTATACTTCGTAAAGGACACTTGAAGCCATCCCTATTTCTATAGTCATTGTCTTCAGTGTTTAAACCAAACAGAGTGTGGCAAATTATTATTATAGCTAACAGACTTTTACTTTCAAATTCAACATGAACCTATAGGAGCATTAACTGCCGTACTTGAGTAATAAAAGACAATGTAGCAGTATTATATTGTAAACTAAATCTACACTAATGGACACCAGGTCTCAGACATATAGAGACATGCGTTTTGAATCTGTTTTAATACAGTTATTTAGTACAAGAGGTAGAGGAAGACATCGTGATGCAACCTAAACATATCAGCGAATGTTCAAAGATATTTGTAAGCACGCAAAATACGCTATAGTTGAGTTTCGGGCAAAATCCAGGCCGTCATACCATCATGAGTCGAAGTTTCTATCGCTTAAGTCTTGTTCGCACCAGGATAGTATTTTAGTCGAGTAGCAAGTAGCATTTATCCGTACCCACGATTTACTACTGTTCGAACTCGTTTAAGTCTAAACCGTTTAAGGATAGTAATTTAGTAACTATACGTGTCTGTAGCAACATATTAGTAGAGTAGATTATTAATTCCTTTGTTCTTATACTTGTTACTTGCTACTCGACTAAAATACTATCCTGGCTTTATAGTACTAATTTGCAAGTTTCTATGTCGAAAGTGTTTAGGTAATTACACCTGTCTTATCTTAAATTTCTTAATACCCGCGTAGTGTGTAAAACAGTCCATGTCACGGCGATAGTGTTTTGTTATTCAGTTTTGGGGAAACTCAGTTATCGTGAAGTGAAAGCACGGGGCTCTATGAATATTCATTAGATGACAGGAATTGATTTTGCACGGAGCGAGTAATGAAAATTCCGTACATAACAAGTCAAGTATTCGGTTAACGTTTTTAGTACAATAATGAAAGGTTTTAAAGATCCTTTGTGTGTTAAATGAAGCTTCAAATGACATATTTAGATAAGAAAACTCCTTTGTTTATATCCCTTACTTTCCCTTCTAGTCTTTTTTAACTGACTTCCAAAAGGAAGTTCTCAATTCGTGTGTACCTTTAAAAGGTAAGGTAAGATTCGACCCATGATGTGCTCCATTTTCTACACCACGTCTAGCGCGTATTTTGCGTGAATACACATGTCTTTGAATTTATTCGCCATATGTGCTGGTTGCAGTTGTTTTCCTACACCTAAGAGCATCGGGGCTTCTAATACTAAACATATTTTGATAAGAAAAGTCCTTTGTTTATATCCTTGATCTTTCCTTCTAGTCTTTTTAACCGACTCCCAAAAGGAGGACGTTCTCAATTCGTCTGTTTTTGTAGTATTAATTCTAATAGGAGCCAATTCTTTTACATTTAAATTACTTCATGTACTTAGGTTAGTAGTTTCTTAATAAAAAGTTATTATACAGTCGAACCTGAATAAGTGAGGGTCCAATGGACCGCGATATTGTCACGCTTAAGCCTTGTTCGCAATAAGATAGTATTTTAGTTTAGTAGCAAGTAGCAAGTATCCGAACAAAGGGTTTACTAATCTACTCTACTAAAATATTGCTGTTCGAACACGTTTAGTTACTAAATTACTATCCGAGTGCCTAGGTTTAGGCTTAAACGAGTCCGAACAGTAGGAAATCCTTTGTTCGGATGAATGCTACTTGCTACTCGACTAAAATACTATCCTAGTGAGTACGAGGAATTATAGATGTTTCTCTCTAATCCGTGTCGCTTATGGAGGTAGCTCGTCGGGACCAGAGAATGACTTTGGCTTATAGAGGTGTCTCTTATCCAGGTTTGACTGTACTATGTTTTAGTCTATGAATAAAATTACATCAATTATAATAGAAAACGGTGTTCAACTTACACATCCAAAATAAAATGTCTGCAAACATATCGTTGCGATGACCAACCGACGAATCATTGTAGACATCTGAAATCACAAGAAAATATAATAAATAAAAAACTCATATACAATAATTGTACGCAGGATTATATTGAACTTATATTTATTACTAGCTGTTGTGCGCGACTTCGTCCGCGTGGAATTAAATGATATAGCCCATGTTACTCGGGGATAATGTAGCTTTCTAATGGTGAAAGAATTTTTGAAATCAGCCCAGTAGTTCTTGAGTTATTTCAATACAAACAAAAATACAAAAATAGAAAGTTTCTCTCTTTATACTGTTAGTATAGGTTAGGTTCCCTTTGCTTGTAGCAGGAATTATAAATGTTATGGTAGTACTTATCGATATCGCTAATATGTTTAATATTATTCTAAACTTACTAAAGTTTTATAAATATTGCGTATTTTTAAAAGCTCTTAGGATCGATTGAAATTCAAGAAATTAAAATGCCTTCTGCTTAAATATTAAGTATAGTAAGTTATGTATGTATAATTATGAAAATAAACTACAAAGTGTAAATTAACATATATTGTACATCTTTTAATTTTAATTTGAAATACCACGACCACACAGAAGACAGGCGTGAAATGGAAGCAATTCCGTGTTTCGTCTGATGAGTGTGGTGCAGGAGGCCTAATTTTAGTCTACTTTCTCTTCCCGCCCTTTTCTTTTAAGGAAATGATGGGAAGAGGAAGTGGATTTGGCGGAGGAAGAGACGCATTGGAAGGGGAAAATCCTCTGTGCGTCCCCCCTCCGTACATTAAGGGAAGGGAACGCATCTGCAATTGTAGATGTCTATGGGCAGCGGTCGCTTCGCTATTTTGGCGAATCCTGGTGGCCGCTTGCTCGTTTGCCACTTTATAGTATTAAAAAAACATCTTAAAGAAGCTTCGATATTTCCTTATAGGAGGTAATGTAGAGTTTTAACATTATCCCTTTTAAAGAATTGTGATTACGTTATTTAGTTTTAGTTATAATTACCACATTGAAAACAAATACTAAACAATTACATCATCATCATCATGTCTAACACAGGGGTTATGTGGATAATTGTTAAATTGGTTACATTACATAAGTCTCGATTGTGCATGGTTATGTTTTTTAAATAACTTGATGAAACATCGAAACGAAAAGTATTTTGTCACTTCCTGCTTCTTTGGTAAATATTTTACTTACATACACTATCTGTACCTAGACTTACTAATATAATAGAGCGGTAAACATTGTATTTTTATATATTGAAATAACTCAAGAACTAATTGGCCGATTTAATATAATCCTTCACAATTAGACAGCTACATTATCCCCGAGTAACAAAAATATTCAAATATGCGTCTAACTGGATTTCAGCTGAATTACTTAAATGACACCTAACTATTCAAAATTGCTCAAGCCGTTGATCAGGCGGCAAAATGTTATTCAAGTAGTATGCTGCTTGAATAATTTTGATACGTAAATTTTGAACGAAAAAGTGCCGATTTCTAACAAAAGCTTAAAGAATAAGGCATGTTAATACAAGTGGGTGTTTCTAGAGCAACTGATGAATAAATAAATATTATTTGCACACGTTTTTGCGATGTTCTTGACACCGCGTCAACTTGGATAACGGTAATAAATTCTACGAGAGAATTCAATAACTTTATTAAGTAGCGAAGATTAAATAAATTATTTTTAAACGTAACTAGAATAGATAAAAAAACGTATCATTTATATTAAAACAACTAAAAATGTTATACGACTTTCTACTGTTTTGTTATGAAGAGGTTTATCTATTAAGGTTTTTGTCTATTAAGTTAAATCGACGTCTTTATCAATTGAGATATTTGATAAAGCAAAGTTTCAAGAAAAACTTCATATATCATTATATCATAATATTATTACATTATCTATACTAATATTATAAAGAGTAAAACTTTGTATTTTTGTATGTATTGAAATAACTCAAGGACTACTGAGCCAATATCAAAAATTCTTTCACCGTTAGAAAGTTACGTTATCCCGGAGTAACATAGGCCATATTTATTTCCACGCGGACGAAGTCGCGAACTACAGCTAGTGTCAAATAATTTGTATATTATAAATAAACTCTATATACTTACTTAATGACTAGCTGTTGTTCACGACCTCGTCCTTATCTAATAAAATATAGGCTATGTTACTCGGGAATAATGTAGCTGTCTAATGGTGAAGGATTTTTTGAAATCGGTTCAATAGTTCTTGAGTTATTTCAATACATACATAAATACAAAGATTCTCTATTTATAATATTAGTGTAGATAAAGTAATCAAGACAAAAGGAGTCGATAAGTATCAAATATATACATAGAGTCGCAAATAAGTAAACAACTAAACTTGTCGTCTCTGAAATCGAAGTAACACGGTTCTATAAATCTAAAATGCAGTTTTAGATACTCGTACCTATATTAAGTATCGTTGCTCGTTAATTCAAGGCCGGGAGTAGGGCGCGGGACTATCTAGACATGGCACATAAATTGCCCTAGCTGTTACTAACGGTGCTTTTGGAATAATCTTATCTATTCTAGACTTGTTTTAGTATTTGTACTTCGGTTTACCGTTAGATTTCCCGCTAATGGTACCGTGATATTTGGTTTAATTGGACAGTCCTGTTTAAGTTTTTATTTCTTGAAATTGAATGAATCTATGTTTGAAAGACAGAAGTGTTGGAGTATTGTTTTTATTTCGAACTTTCAGTACGAAACTTTTATTTTTTATTTATAACCATCATAGTTTTTCAATATGTACTTTTATGTTACAATTAAAAAAAAAATTGAAAATTGCAAAGATGTGTCTTAAATATCCTTATAACAAATAATATTATTACCACTATTACGTGTATTATGGTCATCCTATCAATTAAAGTTCACAAGTTTAGCGATGTTGATCAACCACTTATAGACTTGTTTGATTCTTGCCTGTTCGCATTAGGATAGTATTTTAGTCGAGTAGCAGGTAGCAAGTATTCGAACAAAGGATTTACTAATCTACTCAACTAAAATGTTGCTGTCCTGACTTACTAAATTACTTCCTACTTGACTAAAATACTATCCTGGTGTCATCATTATAACTAGCTCTTCATACGTCCCCAAAGAGGGGCTCAGAGCTTACTCTAATTGGGCGATTAGGTTATAATTAACGACGCTGGCACAGTGCAGGTCGACTTCACACATAACTTTGAATTTCTTCGCCGATATGTGCAGGTTGCATCATGATGTTTTGCTTCACTTTAAGAGCGTCGGGTAAATATTTACATATGATATTCGAAAATCGAAAAACACATTGGTACTAGGCGGGATTCGAACTCGGGACCTGCAGATTACAAGTTAAGAGCTGATCCCTGAGCCAGCAACGCTCTCTGACGCTATCCTGGTGCGTTCAAAGCTTATTATTGCGGTCACATTGTCTCTTGACCGCATATCCACATATTGAATTAGAATCACCCTTGTTACTCGTACGTATGTTCCTATAATATCCTGCGATACAACCTATATAGTTTCTGTATGGTATACGATGTTTTTTCTCGTTTTTTGCAACTTTATGTATAGTAATATTATAAAAAGATTTGTATTGTATGTATTAAAATAAATCAAGAACTACAGGGCCGATTTCAATAACTCTTGCACCGATAGAAAGCCAAATCATCCCCGATTAACATAGGCTATATTTTTTATTTCTGCGCGGACAAAGTCGCATGCAACAGCTAGACTATACTAATATTATAAAGAGAGAAACTTTGTTTTTTTGTATGTATTGAAATAACTTAAATAAGTATGTTTTTGCATTTTATTTCACATTATTCCTTCATAGTAAACGCCCCGGCTTCGCACGGGTGCAAAACGGTATATTGCTGATACTACAATAAATACAACAGCGTTTGCAATGTTAGAGCTAAAAATGTGTTAATTTACGACATCATATTAAAAACCTCTAAATTATTAGTGTTACTCTACTATATTGTGAATGTTATATTACATGAAAACCTTCCTTATGAATCATTTAAGAAAATAACCGCATCAAAATCCGTTCCGTAGTTTTAAAGGTTCAAGCATATATAGGGACAAACATATAAAAGAGTTTGTTTTATACTATGTAGGATAGGATTTTTGGAAAACCTCAATAAACTAAAAATTAGTCCTTAAAAAAATAGGTAGATTAGATTGAATTTCTTAGCTTCACCCAAAAATCGATTCAGGTAAAATACAAAGGTCTCAATTTTGTTTTTTACTTTAACCCAACCCAAATAAGATAAAACATAATTTACATCAATAATATAAGACCGTAAAAATATATTTGAATGTCTTTATTTTTAGCTGTTATCCCTTTACGTTAAGTTAAAATAAAATAAAAAAATAAAGTTATAAAACCCAATCCACGCATCCTTTTATATTTAAAGCCTGAATCTAAAATATCTATACTAATATAAAGCAGAAAGATTTCATTGTATTCCAAAGGCTCAGAAACTTCTGAACGGATTTGAACAAATATATTGCTGTTGTGAAGTTGGCAATGACATCTAGATTAATTCTCTTGTAGCGAAATTTATGACTACTGATCTAAAATTGATTGTAACATTTTAATATCAAAATTCTTATCTGACTCGAACGTTTAGCAAAATCATAAACGGTTAATAAATCAAGTAAATCGTCGTGTTTAATCATTTAGTTAAGCGACTTTTGGGTCAACAAACTTTGTCATAAATGTTTTTAAAACGGTGCGCTAATACTGCAAAATTTTGTCACATCTAATTATAGAGGTGACCTGCGATCAGCTTTTGTTTTCTTGTTTTTACTGGTAATTTATTTGATAAAAACTCTTTGATTAATAAGTGTTTTTTATTTTTATACGTTGAATTTAAAGAAAGAAACAAAACTAAAAAAGTCAACGCAGCTTACATAAAAATGTTTAAAAAACACTGGCCGATTTTTTGCAGTGTTTAATTTGATTTGTTATTATTATTGTCCTGGTTTTGTTAATTCTTTTCGGCATTAGGAGAATAAAAAAGATGAATTATTTCCAGCCAGTTTTTAAAATGTAGAATTAACGTAAGTGTAATACTGATTAGGTTAGATCATTATTGTTTAAATGAGTTTTTGCAGTTATTGTTTGAACTCTATTGTTTATTTTATAATGACTTTAGGTCTAGATATATCTAGGTATAGAAATAGATAATTAGTTCATCGAACAAAAGTTTTATAGAATAGCTGTAGTTCGCGACTTAGTCCACGTGGAATTAAAAAAAATAGAACTACAATAATTTTACTCGGGGATAATGTTACTAACGGCGAAAGATTTTTGAAATTAACCCAATAGTTTTTGAGTTTGAATACATACAAAAATACAAATCTTACCTCTTTATATTAGTTATAGATAGGAAGTTATGTGTGAATATTATAATAGAGCAATTAACACACAAATAACGGATTTTGATATCATTAGAATAGGAAAACGGTATCAAAAAAACTGGAAGTTATAAAAATAATTTTAAGTGTAAAATAAGCAGAATCAAAAAGTATTAAACCAATATCATTAAAATTAGTTCATCAGAAATTTTGGAAGTACAGTCGAACCTGGATAACGGACAGTCCAAGGGACCGCGACATTTGTCTGGCTTATAGAGGTTTCTCTCTAATCAGAGTTTCTCGCTTAATAAGGTAGCTCATCGAGACCATAGAATGACCGTCGCTTATAGAGGAATGTACATAAAAAGAGCTATAAGTAAAAAATAACATAATTTATTTTATTTTTCTACATTTCTCGTTAATATTTATGGTTTTGTTTATAATTTAAAACAATAAACTTTTCAAGTGTTAAGATAAAGAATCCATAAAAACTATTTTTCGTACAATAGAAAATATGTTATATTATTTTTTTAAAGTTAATTCAACTAATGTAATTTGAATTCAATTACTGTTTAGTTTACACTAAAAAAAACATTTTAATTAACGCATTCCATTATAGTTTTAAGTTTAAGTTATGTACAAAATAATAATTATTTAACTAAAAGCGTTTATCAGTTAATATATTTAGTAACATAACATAATTATGTGACCAAATAAAAATAACAAAAACACTTATTACACATTGAATGCTAAAGTTAACTAAAATATATTTCTACAAGATTACAATAAAAATATCAAATTTTATCGATATAAAAAAATATTAATAGTAATATTAACATCCCTATCACACAATCGATAAAATGCCAACAGCACGATAGTTGCAAATAAAATGTCTTTTGACTTACCCTGTTTATGCGCGGATGTCAAGATCGCAGTCACACGGGTGTCCGTTAACGCTTGCGCAGTAATACTGCCTTTGCGCAGCATCCCTATAGGCAGAGTCTACTGACCCCTCCTTCGCACAAAGGAAATAACGAGAGCTGCAAACCGGTCTCATTAGATACTAGTTTTATTTTACAGTTTTGTTTCTATTTGTTTTTATTTATCCTTATGAATTATAGAACACGTTTTGGTTATAATAATTATAGCGTCACTTTTAAAGTAATAATTAATTAATTAAAACTTTGCAATTATTAATAATCTGCGAGTTTAATTTGATAGTATAATATTATGGCAGAATTATGAGTATTTACCAGTCATAGAGAGAAAGAGAGAGAAGAATTAATTTGAATTCAAAGGGAAAGAAAAGTCGAAGTAAATATAGTACGTGTGAGTGACGCATGGAGGAGTGTTACGGCTACATTAGACCAAAGTCGCGATAAACATTGACTTACACCAAAGCGAAATCTAAGTTTTAATTACGATTAAAACTTAGATCTAATGAAAATAAAACGTAAACTCGTTCTAATGAACCCTTATGGTTACATACTATGCCGTCCCTAGGAAAAAGGCAGGTTGACGAGAAATATACAGTGAAAAATAAATTGTTTCAACGTTGTATCATCTCTATATATTTCCTCAATCAGGACAAACAGTGTTCGCGGTTGTTGACCACGGCGGAACATACACAGGTAAAATTTAGCAGACCCGACCGCAGAATATTAAACTGACCTGTACTTGACTCCATATAAAAATGAGAGTAAACGTTTGATTCGTCCAGGGGGGTTACCCAGAGTATTTTATTGGCGAAATCGCTGATGGATCGACTACAATGTATGAAAATAGCAACGTCATTCGATAAGTCATGTGCTTGTTACGTGTGTGATATCGAACGTCGTTGTCAGTTCCATACATTTTTAATGTTCGCTATCGAATCGCTTTGTAACGCATGTATATTGGGTAACCGTCCTGGTCAAAAAGGAGATTTTTCTATGTTTTTTAAACCTATTATTTTTTGGAACTTTTGTATTAACATAATAATTATATCACCTTGTTAATGTCTATAATATAGACATTAACAAGGTGATATAATTATATATAGACTCTATATTAAGAACCTTGTTAATGTCTATATAAGGAACACATTTTATAATTTTTCATTTTAAAATAGCTCGCCACAAGTATATTTAATTTTAGTCTTTATCTTTGTTACATATTTTGCACTATGCATTATTTTATTCTTATGTTGTTTTTTAACTTCGAGGGATTTTATTGATTGGACGAAGGACATAAATGAATTATTAGTAGCTGTTCCAATATGTACTTAATAAGGACCGGAACTCCTTTAATTAATCCTGATGAGAAAGAAGGGTCCTTTGAATATTTCGGAAATAGGATACAAATTAATTTAATTTAGATTTTCCTCATTAAAATTATTTTGGATAATATTTTAAAAGGTTTTAAGATCGCTATAATGTCTTTTTATTACCTTAATTTTTAATAAATAAATAATTTTGACTTATTTTTTAAATTAACAAGTTAGTTAAGGAAGGAATAAATATATTTTTTTAAGGCTTTAGCTTTTTGTTTGTAATATTTTAAATGCAATAAGCTTTGTGTAAAGTTATGATTTGTTTGGTATAAACATAGATAATGTAAAATACTAGTATTAAATATAAAACACCGTTATTTTAGTAAGCATAACAAAGTGGCTGTTGTTTGCGACTTTGTCCTGGCTGAATTAAAAAATATAGTCTTACTTACGTTACTCTATATTACGCTTTCTAACCATGAAAGAATTTTTGAAACCGGCCCAATAGTATTTGAGTTATTTCAATAAATACAAAAATACAAATCATTCCTTTTTGTAATATCAGTATAGTTAAACAGTAATAAAAGTCAAATTATTAATAAAATTAATATATTTATTTAAGCTATTTATTCGTAATCGCTAAGTAAATAAGTATCTTCGTGAAAATCGTGCATAAATCCATCTGTAGTCTTGGAATTTTCGTTTTTAAATTTATGAGATTCATCAAAGTCATTTCTAAATTCATGTTTATGATCATCACAATCGTGTTTATTAAATAACTTTGTTATTTTATTATAAATACCTTTTGATATGCCGTAAATATAATCTTTTATACCTAATTTGTGACTTTCTACCCAGTTTACGGGAGTTGACGCATCATCGTATTCCGCTTTAACATGAAGTAAACTGTAAGAGTTCTTCTTTCCTTTAGCATCTTCAGTATTTAATTCAATGTTATTTTCAACTTGAGGTTTTCTTGTAGGACTTAGATTTGTTAAACTTGCATTATTTAAAGGTCTGGGTGTAGTAAAGTTAGTTATAATTGGACCTTTAGTACTAGGATTCGGAATATCATCTACGTCTTCAGTTACTTCGTATGTTGCTGGTTTTTGTGTTGTGATATTTTGTGGTTTCGATACTACGGTATCTTCTTTAGGTGCTTCGTCGTCGTATGAATAATCATAATCGTCGTCATCGTAAGTGCTATCATTTGGTAATTCTTTTTTATCAATTCGATAGCATAGTACGTGACTGCTGAATATTACCTGAAAAAGAATAACACGGAATTAAATATGACGTATTTGAAAAGGGATGAATAATTGACAAGGACAGAAGAGTTTTAGATAAAAATTTAGTGCAAAATGCCCTATCCTGTATTTTCTACGTTTAGATTTATAACCGTGGTAGAGCAAGCTTTAACATCTTCGCACAAATTTCCGGCTCGGTAAAATATCACGACCACACAGAAGACAGGCGTCAAATGGAATAAATTCCGTGTTCTGTCAGACGAGTGTGGTGTCGAAGGACTAATTTTAGTCTACTTTCCCTTCCTATCCTTTTCTCATAAAGAAATGATGGGGAGGGGGAGTGGATATGGCGTGGAGGACGCATAGGAAGAGGAACTATCCTCTTGCTCTGCATCTCCTACTCCGAAGATTAAGGGTAGGCAACGGATCTGCAATGGCAGACGTCTATGGGCAGCGGCTGCTTCGCTGTTTCAGCGAATCTAGGTGTCCGCTTACTCGTTTGCTACTTTATAATATAAAAAAAGCTCCAGTCAAATCAATTTAAATACTTTACACTCAGATGAATTATTACTTCAATTACTATGGTCTGAAGTTAGGTTAAATCATGTCCGTCTAGCAATAGCCTTCGAATGCCGTGACTCAACGTGACAAGGAATTCTCGCAGGACACGATTCTCAGAAAGACTATTAAAATATGCTGATATTGGTATGTTCTTCAATTTACAATTCATATGTTTCAAAGCGATATTCTTTTGTTTTTTCCACTTCCTTCATTTTTTTATTGTCGTTAATTGCGTAAATGGGGTTTCCCTTTTATATAGGTATTTTACTTGTTCGATAAAACTTTGTGCCTAAAGAACAATGTATGTTTAATGCACTTGTTTTTTATCCAAATTACGCTTAAACTGTAAACTATTTATTCAACTATCTTTCAACTATAGAAATATGTGATGCAATGAATACAAATTACAATGATTGACTCGTATGGACTATTATTTTTAAGTGTTGCTGTTCTCTTTCACGCATAACTGTATATCTTCTGTGTTAAGATTATTTTTTTAAATTGTTTAAACTTTCGTGAGACATAAAATAAGCACTCGCCCTGATGATGGACTCCCGAAGAGTTCGAAACTAGTCGGTACCGTTCAACGAAAAATTACACTTGAGTTTTAGACGATTATTTAAAATCAAATTTCCTTAAAATATAACTAACACGGAAGCGCAATGTGCCTTATAAATATTTTTATTAATTCAATCCTTCATTGTTTAAATGTTTATCTACTGTACTTCAACTTTCAATTAATAGCTTAGGTTCTAATATCCTCTTTCAAAGTATACTTTTTCTTTACATTTAACCCTGTCATTGTGAGTCACGGCACACTCCTTAACTGATTTCATTTGTCACATTTGGTTGAGTAATATTTTCCTAATTGTTACTATAACTTAGTGCTTTTTTGTCTATTGTACGTTATTATCTGGTTCATCGACTTGTGTAAACTACTTATTCCGTAATTTTTGCTTCAATACTGTAGTAGGGATTTAACAACGGAATGTATGGTTGACATAAAAAAACATTTGATATTTTTTATTTTAAATACTTTCAGGGCGAACAAAATATAATTCTATATTTATGTATTTTATGGTATCTTCTAGGTTTAATTATTCTGAATAGTATTTATTTTATTTTAACCATAACAAAGGATTAGTTAAATGACTTCGTTCTAAATTTTTTAACATAAATTTTTAAGTACTTTTGATAAACTTAAGCGTCTCTAAACGAATAAAAACGGAAGTCCTTCATACTCTTGTGACTTCCGAACCCTTGAAATATAAATTCGATTCGGTCGCTATTAAGCAATATAATGAACAATTAACCTTTTTTATTTAAATTTGGAATTTGTTTGGGATCTGGAGTATGATAAATCTCCTTTAACAATAATATTGTTTAATAAGACCAGGTCCTCGCAATACAGGCTGCGCCTAACACTTCGTCATATGTATAAGTATTTGCTAATAAACGTTTTTATTTTTTTTTACTTTTGTTCTAATTGTTGAATGAAATAAAGAAATGTAAATTTGGCAATAACTTAAGCGTGATATTTGTCATTTTTCTAGACAAAAAATTGTTTATTATCATGCGTTTCCGCTCCCCAAAAATCTACTCTAATTTGATAAAGAAAATAATGGCTCATACATGTTATGTTTTTTAAATATGTATGTATTTAAGGCACAGGAAGCTCAGATTTATTTGCAATAAAAATATGGATTTCTTACGAGAAATTATTTCGTACGCAAATGTTATGAAATACATTGTAAAGTTCATACAAAATAACATCTATTGTTGAATCTAATCTATAATTAAAAAAACAATAATCTTACTTAACTATAGTTTGTATTTTCATCATAGTTATAAAGATCTGTGAGGAAGATAAAAATGACGTTTAGTTTCTTTACAAAATTGTATACGAATAACAAAGTAAATATAGTTTTTCTAGATTAAAAAAACTATAAAAAAAAACAATGCGCTTTACGTTACCGCGAGTCTAAAAAGATGACAATAATATGTTTTTTTGTGTATCAGCAGTAGAAATACAGTTAT
>QDHC01001213.1:1070861-1083417 GCA_013186455.1 Papilio dardanus tibullus
TCCCTTGGACCTCTTACCCAGTTTCGACATTATTTGCTTTTAATACAAAGCGTAGACTTTTATATGAAACTCGCGTGTGACGGGAAGTGGGGCAACAAACTCATTTCCTATAGCAATTTTGTTTTAAAGGTTATGTTTGAAGGTGTAAAAAAATCTGTAGGCGCTAGTCTGAAAAATCACATTATGTTAAATTAACGTTGGTTGTGGGTTTCCACTATTGAAATACGTTTATAAAAACACTAGCGACCCGCCCCGGCTTCGCACGGGTGCAAATCGGTTTAATGCTGATACTGCAGCGTTTGCAATGTAAGCGCTAAAAATGTATTAATTTACGACATCATATTAAAACCCTATAAATGATCAGTGTTACTCTACTATATTGTGAATGTATTATACATGAAAACCTTCCTTATGAATCACTCTATCTATTAAAACCGCATCAAAATCCGTTGCGTAGTTTTAAAGAATTAAGCATATATAAGGACAAACATAAAAAAAGCGTTATTGTTTTATACTATGTATATATAAGGATATTTTTATTATTCTTTTCCTTTATAAAAGCACGACGTGTTTAAATAACTTTTTACGGCTTATAGTCTTTAGACTTTTTTAATTTTCATATCATTTGATTTTACGTATTTTAAAAATCGTTTTATCTCTTGATTTTATAAAAGTAAATTCATGAATAGTTCAAAAATATATCATCATCTTGCTCTAATCCTTAAGGTGGGTCGGCACAGTAAACTCCTCTATACTTCCCTAGTAGTAGTAGTTCGGCCCATGATGGGCTCCATTTTCCGCAACTCCACGCCTAGCGCGTATTTTGCGTGAATACACATATCTTTGAATTTCTTCGCCGATATGTGCAGGTTGCATCACGATGTTATCCTTAAACGTAAGAAGGTCGGGTAAATATGTACATATGAAAATCGAAAATTTTAAAAATATTTTGGTAAATAACAGGATTAGAACTCAAACTTTCCTAAACACATACATTCTAAGATGTGCATTTTATAACTTAATTGAACGAAGTGTGAATAAGTCGTATAAGCCAAGCTTGAGGTAAGAGACGTTGTACACTCGACAGCTTTTAAATTAAAACCTTTGAAGCTGTCTCATTTCTATACTGCGCTGTGTTACATAATTTAATGCTTTGTTTAGTACTACGTCAAGTGTAAATGTCACTTAATACAGTAAGTAAATAGAAAATTGAATTGAATAATTTTTGTTTTGTTAATAATTGCAATTATTGCATTAAAATTTCCATACTATTTTAAGTATTTTATATTTATTTAGAGCTGTTGCTCGCGACTTCGTCTTTAATTAAATAATATAGCCTATGTTACTCGGGGTTAATGTAGCTTTCTAATGGTGAAAGAATTTTTGAAATCGGCCCAGTAGTTTTTGAGTTATTTTAATACATACAAAAATATAAAACGCAAAGTTACTCTTTTAAAAATATTAGTATAGATATAGGAGTCGTTTGAGAGAAACTACAAACACGTTTATGAATCATTTATAATAGATATTTCAGTATATGAAACTTAATATTCTAAATGTAACATATTCACATGAATTTCTACAGAGGCGTTATTCTGTGAATTTTCCATTCATCTAATAAAAGACTCAAGGTCTCCGAGGCCATGTTTTAACATTGCCCCTGAGACCCTCGATAGGTCACTGGGTCGAGTATCCCTCACACAATTTACAAGATATTATTAATAGTCTATACTAATATTATAAAGAGGAAAACTTTGTATTTTTTGTATGTATTAGAATAACTCAAAAACTACCGGGCCGATTTTAAAAATTCTTTCACAATTAGAAAGCTAGATTATTCCCGAGTAACATAGGATATATTTTGTAATTCCACGGGGACGAAGTCGCCAACAACAGCTGGTAAAAAACATAATGATTATCAAACTTTACGTAAAGTAACAGTGAGTTTCCACTGACGAAGTATGTTTGAAAAAAATATTGTTTTTGTACAGGTATTTCTTCAGTGGTAACCTCCGGTTATATATTTCTTCATATTAACATCTCTGATTACTTCGTAACTACGTATTTAAGTAATATTGTTCTGAGTAGAAATGGTTACCTAACGATATCTTTTTTGTCACTTTTGTACAAAAAATGACTTTGGAGACGTTTAAAAAAGATATTTTTGTTGTATTATGTTTCTTAATAATGTGTTTCTAAAGTAATATGGTAACTATGTAGATATTGTACTGTCCGTCTTAAACCCAGTCCACTGGGATCTGGATTCAAATTGGATTTTTGATTGATTCGTGCCAAGAATGTCTTAGAAGGAATCAATTTGATATTACTGTCTCACAAAATATTTGTTGTCACAAAAAAAGTTTACGTGACTTGAATTCAAAATATACGATTTATATTTATTTAGATTGTACAAAATACAATAATGTTTTTCGTTAGAAAAATATTTAAGTGAAATAAATAACGTTTCTTTAAGCGCCCCCGCAGACTGTCAACTTTTTGACGGTCAACTTTTTGTATCTTGCTTGATTTCCTATGAGCTTGTATGGGGGTGCGTACATCGATCAACTTTTTGTTGACCGAACACTTTTAGTTTTCAATGTGCGCACCCACAGCAACTAAAAGTTATGTTAAGTTAAGTTTATTGCCACATTTTTTTATTGTGACAAACTTATCTTTGGACAGTAATTTTCGCTTGCCATGCGTCTCCAATTGTAATTCTGGTTAACGCTTAGCACACTTCTTAAGACCCACAATTTTAATCGTTTACAGTTTTATAATATATTTTTTTTATAAGAAAAGAGGGCAAACGCGCAGCGAGAACACCGAGGTGATCATCGACGCCCATGTGGTTCACAGATGCGTTGCCAGCCTTTTAATAATTATTCCATACAGTTTGAAAGTGTTTACGCCATCTGATATAATATAAAAGAACCTCTAAAGCTGGCTACAAACGGTCAGTTTAAACTTCGCAGTCGAACTTTACAGTTAAAACTGAGTATCTATACCCGGCTTTACATTAACTTCTCACTCTATTCAAGTATCACTCGATTGAAATAAAACATGTTTATTTCATCAGAGTCCAATCCGTGTAATGTACTTGAAATCAACAATATCAAGTACATTCCACGATTATTTCCTTGTCACTGAATCCACAAGTCGCAATACACACGGTCGCAGATTTACGCTCGTGTTAACTCACGTGTTTGTCCCAGATTTTTTGCAGAAATTGTATTAAGTGTTTTTATTTAGTTGCATTGCATTAACATTGTGAATGATCTGCTCTCTTTTGTTTATGGATTCACTTGTTTATTGTCTTTTGTTTGTTCATCTTTAAATCATCATCTTCCTTGTCTTTTCCTTACTCCCTCTATACTTCTCTATCTGCCGTCATATCTGAATTTACTCCCTTCTTACTAATATCCTCTTGCATAATTATGTTCTATTTATATTTTACATATCTTTAGCAATATTTTATTAAAAAGGTTTGTTCTTATTTAGTCTTCTAATTGGTATTCACTAGATGCATTTTACAACCAATAAGTGTTAGGGAGTAAACCTTTGTTTTATACTTATTAAAGTATTACGAATAATTCTCTAGAATCGGCATAAAGCCGGCTATAGACGCTCAGTTTTAACTGTACAGGTCGACTGCGCAGTTAAAACTAACGTGTGAAAGGAAAACTGAGAACTGTACAGTTCAAATTGACGTGCGTTCGTCAGATTTAACTGCACAGTTAAAACTGTACAGCTTAAAACTGAACGTTTGTAGCCGGCTTAAAGGTCTCAATATGAAATTTGACGGCATCGCATAACTTACGAAGTCAAATTGAGGAGAAATTGGTATTTGATGTGACAACTCAATGATAAAGTTGCGCCAACTTTGAAGTTCCTTAAAGTTATATTTTGATCGGTACAATTTAGTTTATAAAGGTTGGATGCTTACTATACACAAATACCACTAGTTCCTAAAGTACAACTTATGTAAATAACATTTTATGATGAACTAGCTGTTGATCGCGATTCCGTCTACGTGGAACTAAAAAAATAACCTATGTTACTCGGTGATACTGTAGCTTTTAAATATCATTGCTAGATTTCTTTTTATTTCTATTTTAATGACGTAAATAATAGTAGAAGATTTTTTTTAGCTTTTCTAGTACCATGATGATTTTATATAAATTGTTAGTTTTTTTTAATAACCTGAAACAATTATTTTTTATTAAAAGACGTGTAATTTATATTATCAATAAATTATTTGTATTTGTATTTGTAATATTTTGGATGGTATAGTTGTTGATAAATATTTTTTTTTAATTAAAATAATATTTTCTGTTTCCAGATAAGTAGGAATTGACTTTTTTATTACCTTATTTGTGTCTGCTCCGAACATGGAGGTCACGTATCCACGGCCTCCCGAGTGCTGTCACACTAATTGATGTTGCTATTGAAATGGGACCAACTCGGCAGATAATTTAAAAAATAAACAAAAATGCCAAGAGTATTTTTTTTTCTAATTTTGTAAATAACTTTACGGCATTTTGATAATGTATAAGAACTGGTTATTAGAAACTTGCGACCCGCCCCGGCTTCGCACGGGTGCAAATATTATTAGTATGGCTGTTATATAAAATGTTCACAGTTTTTCTGTAGTGTATTTGGTATCAGTTTTGCACCCGTGCGAAGCCGGAGCGGGTCGCTAGTGACATGAAAACCTTCCTTATGAATCACTCTATTTATAAAAAAAAAACCGCATCAAAATCCGTTGCGTAGTTTTGAAGATTCAAGCTTATATAGGGATAAACATAAAAAAGCGTTATTGTTTTATACTATGTAATATAATAATATTATTAGAAATGAACTTTTATGTTAGTAACAGATGGTGGGATCGATATTGGTCAGCAATTATGACAACTATAAAATCTGACCTAAATAGGAAATGTACCACTTTAGTCGTCAAATCATGACCTGATATAATTGTATATCTCAAATTGTGATCAGTTGCGAAATTACCTAATGGTTTTTTTTATATTATAAAGTGGCAAACGAGCAAGCGGCCATCTGAACTCGCTGAAATAGCGAAGCGACCGCTGCCCATAGACATCTACAATTCCAGATGTGTTGCCTACTCTTAATCTTCGGAGGAGGAGACGCACAGCAAGAGGATAATTCCTCACCCTATGCGTCCCCTCCCTCGGAAAATCCACTCCGTCTACCCATCATTTTCTTATAGGAAAAGGATAGGAAGGGAAAGCGGATTAAAAATTAGTCCTCCGGCACCACACTCTTCAGACGAAACACGGAATTGCTTCCATTTGACGCCTGTCTTCTGTGTGGTCGTGGTATTTCACCGGGCGAGCCGGACAATTCGTGCGAAGATCTTAATGCGGGCTCTACCACTGTTAAAACGGTTAACTTTAATGTTACCTTACCTTTGTATCCGAATTCTGATTATAGTCTTCTCGTAAGCCGCCTACTGACGCTCAGTTTTAACTGTACAGTTCGAGTGCGCAGTAAAACTGACGTGTGTAGGCAAAACTGTGAACTGTATTTCGACTGTCCAGTTCAAATTGACGTGTGTACGACAGTTAATTGCACAGTTAAAAAACTGAACATCTGTAGCCAGCTTTAGACTTAGCCGCGCTTGCTTTATTAGACGTAATTTGTATGGAGTTTGGATACTTGTTGTCTTACCATTTGAGATGTTGTTACATATTTAAATGACGTTACGAAATTCAGCCATAAGTCTGATACGTTAACCTTAAAGGTTTTACTATTAAATCTTAGATAATTTAGATGTCCATGAGTGGCGTACTTTTATTTTAGTTTTTTATTGTTTGCCTTAATTTATGAAGTATTTTCAAATCAATGATACTGATATTTCCAGAAAAATCTGAAGCGTACAGAACGAAAGCTTTTGTCATTTGTAAAATAACCTTGACACTGTTGTTTTCGCATACTTTAATGTCTAGGCATAGGTCTTTTACTATTGGTCCCATTACTAAAAAACTTAAAAGTCATCAATTTAATGCACGTATTTATTAAAGTTTTATTCATTATGTTAGATTAGGCATTCATAAAGCTGGAAAGCAAATTAACTATGAAATAGAAAAAAAATTGTTTCTTATCGGCCAGTTGCTTGCGAACAAGTGGTCAGTATTGTTAAACGCAAATAGTTTGTATATTTAGTAATATAATGTAGAAAATTTTACAATTATTATTTTAGAGACTTTGTTAGATATAGACGGAGATTTTGCTTCGATGTTTATATCGCGAACTCGGTCTGGTCTAATGAAGGCGCAGGGTTACTTCATTTCAAGTGTTCGTTCCCTATTCACACTGTGAACGTGTAAAAAGTTAATTTCGAAAGTCGTCTTGGAAAAGTTCTATACTTAATGAAGACTATTTATATTTTTTTCTTTATGAGTTTATTGTTGTTTTCTACATTCTTGGCACTGTTTCAGTAGGCTAAGAAAATTATCTTTATTCGTGTAGTTTACGACATTGCTGATATTAGATAAATATTTTTTGTTTTTAGGAAATTAAAATTTTGTCTATTAGTCATACATAAATAAACGCTTGAGAGAGAGCTATGACACCTTCCACTTTATTCCGAAACTAGAATCAGCGTTATTAGTGTTGTACTTTCTACGTTTGGTACTGGTACATTCATAAAATGTATTCCAAAATACAGAACATCCTGTTTCTGGTACTTCTTATGATACATAATTTGATCCAATGAGACCCTAGTCTATCTTATTTGGTTCCGAGTGTCTCCCAGTATCATACAATCGACGGTTTATTGGTCCTTGGGTATTTCCTAAACCATTCCAAGTAAGCTTGAAAAAGCTTGTGTTAGGATATGGTTCACAATAGTCGAACGTCGGGATTTGAACCCTCGACCGATAGATTGGCAATCCGTAACTCGAACCATTAAGCTATTGGCGCTTACTTTGTTGATTATTGTTATTTTATCACTCGATCTGTGAAGAAACTATGTCGATTCGTATATTAAGGGGATAAGCTTTCACGCTAGTTGATTCCCAATCAATATTGACGTAACAAATGAAGCTCTACATATATTGTTACCATTAGGGATTGCGGTCAAATTGGACCAGAGTGACGTCGATGAAAACAAAACAAGCAGACATATTGATATTATAGACAAATCTTTGATATCAATATACTTAAAATGATAATAGTTGAATTGTAGAACTCTTTTGTTGTGATATAACGATCCTTATCACTCTCTTTGAATAAACTGAGACAACTAACCTGTGTTTCGAGTGTTTAATGTAAAAAAAACAAGGGTGATGTAATAATTTTTGAACTATAAAGTTGATAGGAACGTTCAAAAAAACAATTCAATTGCAAGCTTTTGTGACACCGCGAAGATACATTGTTAAATGCTGCATTTTATTATCATAAAACTATACTGTAATTCATACTTTTATCCACATAGTTATCTTAGTAAACGGCTTAACGCTACGTGCCTTTGAGCGTTGAGATGCGCTCAAGTATGAACTATCCAGCGTAACTTGACCCCGCTCGGTGCATAATCTTGATAATCGCTTCGGATTAAACGCTATAACTCTTGTACTGCATCTGATATACTAAGGATTTTTTATTTTTTCTAAGGATCGTTGTATACGAGGATAGTTAAATCTGTAATTTTATATGGGTTAAAAATGTATTTATTTTTCTTACAAACTGATAGCCGTATTCTAAACGTCGTTAAAAAATATAACGCTTAAGCTCTAAATTCTATACAAATAACGTTTTCTACTTAGATTGTAGGCGGCGGTTACTTTAAAATTCGTAACAGAATTCGGCCGTAAATAAAAAAAAAACTGGAAGATGTAGTTCGACCCATGATGGGCTCTATTTACCGCAACACCACGACTAGCGTGTATTTTGCCTTACTTTACACATATCTTTGAATTTCTTCGCCGATATGTGCAGGTTGCATCACGATGTTTTCCTTCACTGTAATACCGTAGGGAAATCTGTAGTAACAGTACAAGTTGTATATATGAAGATTATAAATTGTAATGGATACTCCAGTTTGTATAATTTGCATATTCTGCATAACCCAGTAGTTAATAATTTTGATTTATATAGTACTACCGCTATCCGGAAATGTATTAAAGCAACATTCCTATGTACATATAATTCTGTTAATTAATGTATTTGTAGAGCAAGATTTTGTTGTATTTTTTTATATGAGAGAAAGGGCAAACGAGCGATTGGATTATCGAAGTGATCTCCAACGCCCATGGACATTTGCAACACTCGAGGAACCACAAATGCGTTACAGGCCTTTAAAGCTCGCTTCTTGAATTCATAAAAACCAAGTATTGATGGTCCGTTGTTGGGAGAAACTAGCTTAGGTAAAAATGACATTCCTTTAATTTTCCTTGATAAAATTGAGGTAACAATACTTTTTGTTTGGCAATAGAAATAAACGTTAATCTCACATATTAATTAGAAATAATAACCAGTCAATTTAAAACAATCTAACGAAGTCTAGAAGTTTCACTTTACAGCCTTCAGTTGACGGAAGAGTTATTTTAGAGGGTTTTCGTCGGGTTTAATCTAAATACCAGTCTTAAATAAGTCAATTTGAAACACTGAAATGCCAAATGCGAACGCGAGTAGAGTGCAAACGAATGCATGCACGAGCACACATTTGCACACAGTTGAACATAGTTGCACACATTTGAACACAGTTGCGCACATTTGAACACATTTGTACACATTCGAACACAGTCTGCCAGTGTCAATTTGTTTTAGCGGCTAGCCAGCGATCCCCTGGGCAAACTGTACTGTAGAACACATATCACCCTGTTGCTTTAATTGGAATTTATTGGAGCACTCTGTAACACTAATTACTAATATTGTGTTTAAGCTTTGTCACATAGTATAGGAATAAGTACAGTTCAGATAAACATCCGTATATTTTTAAAATTAGAACTTATTGTAAAGTGATAAAATAATGCTGTCTGCTGAATTTAAAATGTTCTTGACTTTCTTTTCATAAAAATCTTTAAAACTACCAGTAACTTTACTAAGTAATTTTAAATTACAAATATTTTATCATGAAACCTTTCCATGATATGATGTGTCTTTTTAGCAAAATGAAGAATCTGACCAACACTGGTTTTATTATATGCTTTGTTGAAACGCATCGCAGTTGTCAGAGTACTAATTTATGCAAAATCCGGAACGTGACTTTTCTCTAATCATAGCAATATACAGATTCAAATATATCCTGGACAAGACAACTGATGTCAATTATTATATGGGTCTCCTTACATTGAAATGTCCTATACATATATAGATATGTTTTACCTCTGAATACCATTGTTAAAATACATGAAGAACATTTAATGCCTGACAAGGAATAATAAAACCCTAGTGTCCCTAAGGCCTTGTTCGCACCAGGATCTGCAGGAAAATCAGCAGCAGAACTGACATAATCTTTTTCTTATAAAGAAATGATGGGAAGGGGATGTGGATATGACAAGGGAGGGGACGTATAGGAAGAGGAATTATCCTCTTGCTGTGCGGCTCCTCCGTAGATTTAGGGAAGGCAACGCATCTGCAATTGCAGATGTCTTTGAGCAGCGGTCGCTTTGGTATTTCAGCGAAACCTGGTGGCCGCTTGCTCGTTTGTCACTTTTGAATAATAAAAAAATGTGTATATTTTTAAATATTTAAGTGGCAGTTTAATGATAAAAGCTACTTAGCTGAGAGACGAGTCAGCGGCGGAGAGAAACGAAGTATAAATGGTTTAATTTATTAGCCGTCAGCGGCAGCGGTGCGATGCTGACATTTCCCTTTTTATCTTCTATTCTATACAGTCCGTATAGTTACATTTTTATAAAAGTGTATATGTTTATATAATACAAGCTGTTGTTCGCGACTCCGTCTGCATAGAATTAATATGGCCTATGTTACTCGAAGATAATGTAGCTTTCTATTGGTGAAAGAATTTTTGAAATCGGGCAAGTAGTTCTTGAGTTATTTCAATACATACAAAAATACAAAGCTTCTCTTTTTATATTATTAAGTATAGACAAGCTGTTGTCCGCGACTTCGTCCGCATGAAATTAAATAAAATTAAACAAGATCGCCGTCGATATCTCACACGTGATAAGCACATGACTTATCGAATGTCATTGTCAGTTTTAAACATTATTGTCGATTCCATCAGCGATATCGCCAATCGAAATTTACTTTGGGTAACCCTTACGTTGTTGAATGTATTTTTAAAATAGAAAACCACTCAAAATAAGTGTTGAGTCATAACACCATCTCTTATATCTATGCTAATATTATAAAGAGAGAAACTTTGTATTTTTGTATGTATTGAAATAACTCAATAACTACTGGGCCGAATTCCAAAATTCTTTCACAATTAGAAAGCTACATTATCCCCGAGTAACATAGACTATATTATTTAATTCCACGCGGACGAAGTCGCGCACAAGAGCTAGTGAATTGATAAAAGTTTAGCGTAACAAAAGTATGTAATGCAAGGTAACATTCGCTTATGGCTTCCGTCGCCGAGGGCTTATCTAATCTCACTCACACAGCGCTATGCTGTTATTGTACTTGATAGCTGACGGATGGTACGGAGAGGGGAAAACTTAAGGGGTGAGTCATACGCTTATAGCGATTTAACATTCCAGGAAAAATTTCAATTTTAAATTGACTCTTTTAATTTAACAGCGAGCTGTCTACAGCTGCCAACAGCTGGCTGCTAATTTAATTGAACTTAATTGGAGATTCTAATCTTAAGCCGGCTATGGCCGTTCAATTTTAACTGCATACTTTTAGTCGTACTGTTCGACTGCACAGCTAAAGCTGACGTGTGTAGGCCAAACAGAACTGTACAGTTCGACTGTGTAGTTCAAATTGATGTGTGGACGTCAGTGTTAACTGTACAGTTAAAACTTGTAGCCGACTTTAGTGAATAGGCATGAAGTTATTGAGTACCGTGTTTTGATCTTGGTAATTAAGAAGGAAAAAAGGAAGATCGATCGTTTGTCTTGACAATTGGTTTTAAAGTGTACATTTTTACCAGTTTAAATCATCAATTTTACCATAGGTTCAAACGTTTCCTCAAACAGGCGAAATGATTTTGTTTGAATCATTATTAATTAATGTGAAACGCTACAGCTTATGTAATGTACTGCAGTCCTGTTTGCGGAGTAGGGCGGCGCCCTCGACCTTGGGCGGGCGGCTAGTTCCGGTGGACGATAACAAAATATGTCTTTGTTTATAAATGTATTTTGTTAACGAATTTTATTTAATGTTTTCGGTATAATTGCGTTAGTTGCTTTATTTTTTTAAGTATGTTTTATTTTCGTACGTTTCAGTAACTATATTTTATCTTCGTTAGACTTCTATTAGTCATTCTTGTGGAAAAGCAAGGGATGATAATGATATGTATATGAATGATGAATAGTGGTTTCTCTCTAATCCGAGTTTCTTGCTTATCGATGGCTACGTCCAGCTATCGTCAGGACCGATGAGCAGCCATCGTCGGGACCAGAGAATGACTCTCGCTTATAGAGGTTTCTCGCTTATCCGATTTGACTTTATCGTTGTAATATACAATTCCCTTTATTATTTATGTCGTAAGATGCTATTGGGATAAAGAATTGTGATCGTGTCGTTGACCTTGAGTTCAACAACCGCGCAGAATTGGGCAATTTGTAAAGATTTCTTTCTTGTATACGATGTTCCGGTATTGTTATTCTCTTAACATTAAGTAATAAATTACATAAATTAATATTACGAGTAATAAGAAATTACTTTTTACTTTACTTAAATAATCTTACTCTTCTACATCTATCTATTATCTATCTATCTAATACATCTACACTATTATATAAAACAATAAGTTTTTTTTATGTTTGTCCCTGTATATGCTTGAATCTTTAAAACTACGCAACGGATTTTGATGCGGTTTTTTTAATACGAGTAGATCGAGTGATTCATAAGGAAGGTTTATATATACAACTAGTGACCCGCCCCGGCTTCGTACGGGTTCAATTATTGTTAGTTTGGCTGTTATATACAATGTTTACAGTTTTTCTGTAGTGTATTTAGTATCAGCACCCGTGCGAAGCCGGGGCGGGTCGCTAGTATTAATATAAATACAAAACTTTGGATGGATGGAAGGGCGGTATCTCAAGAATCTCGAAGAAATATTGTATAGTTGTTGAATATACTCTGGAACGCATGTAGTTGTTGTAATTCGACTCATGATGGGCTCCATTTTCCGCAAATCCACCTAGCACGTATTTTGCCTGACTTCACACATATCTTAGAATTTCTTCGCCGATGTGCAGGTTGCATCACGATGTTTTCCTTCACCGTTAGAGCGTCGGGTAAATATGTACATATGGAAATCGAAAAAGTCTTTGGTACATGCCGTGATTTGAACTCGTGGCCTGCAGTTTACAAGTCAAGACCTAAACCCCTGAGTCACCGACGCTCTTGGAAGAACACATAGGCTAAATACTAAGTTTATTTTATACCTTGTGTG
>QDHC01001213.1:1083573-1094055 GCA_013186455.1 Papilio dardanus tibullus
ATATACGACATCAACTTGCTTGCCTTTGTCCATCGCTTCAGTTATGAAGTCGTTGAGTATAACGAGATTGGAAATTTATTGGGATTTATTAAATTCCGTCCCCGCACATGTTGGGATACATTCGCTTTGTACGATAATGTTGGAGCATGTTCAGTATATTAATAACATAGGTAAATATTCCATATATTTTATGCCTTCCGAAATTTCATATATAACTAGAAATAGCAGTTTCGTACTCGGAGTAAAAATGTAGAGACGACATTTATGTAGACTAGATGTAGTATTTATTTAAAATAAGATACTTCGTTTTTTATATATTATGATTTTAATTGTTGAATATTATAGCATGCAATATTCACGGTTTCTTATTTACAGAACTAGCTGTCACCTGCGACTCGGTCCGCACGGAATAAAGAAAACTCAGCAGTGCTATGCATCCATGTAAACTTTTATATTTATAATATTACAAGCTGTTGTTCGCGACTTCGTCTGCGTGGAATTATAAAATATAGCCTATGTTACTCGGGAATAATCTAACGATAAAAGAATTTATGAAATCGGCCCAGTAGTTCTTAAGTTATTTCAAAAGAGCGTACTCCTCCCTCAAACGCCGGCAACACATTTGCGGTTCTGTGGCGTTGCAGGTGACCGTGGGCGTCGGACCAACTAACTTAGGCGATCCGCTACTCTGCCCTTTTCTGCTATAAAAAAAACTCGCTGATGTGCGAGACTTCGTCCGCGTGGAATTAAATAATAACCTATGTTACTCGGGGATAATGTAGCTTTCTGATGGTGAAAGAATTTTTGAAATCGGCCCCGTAGTTCTCAAGTTATTTCAATACATACAAAAATACAAAATTTATCTCTTTATAATATTAGTATAGACAAAGATTTTCTCTTTCAAACATTAGTATAGATAAGTTAGAAATAACATTTACCAATAATATATTATTAAAAATGTAGTGTAGTTTAGTGTAGTTCGACCCATAATGGGTTTCATTTTCCGCAAATGCACGACTAGCGCGTATTTTGAGTGTTTGAGTGATTTCACACATATCTTTGAATTTCTTCCCCGATATTTGCCGGTTGCATCACGATGTTTTCCTTCATCGTAACAGGGTTGGATAAATATGTACATATGAAAATCGAAAAACACATTGGTACATGGCGGGATTCGAACTCGGGACCTACAGTTTACAAGTCGAGATCTAAACCCCTGAGCCAACGATGCGTCTATTAAAAAATGACATTAATTATTTTTGTCGTATTCTATTTTAAATGATTCCAGCGAGTGTTCCTGAATGTGGGTGTGAAATTTCAATTATTCGACAAACTAACTTGAACCCGAACGTATTTCTACAAACCGCATGAAATTACGACCAGTCCTTTGTAACGGTGACCTCGTGGTGAAACTTGCTCAGTTTTGTTTCATGGGTATATTATACTCGTATGTAATCTATATCTATACTAATATTATAAAGGGGATTTTATATATATGTGCTTTTTTATATTATGAAGGCAATCGAGCTAGTGACCACCTATGTTCGCTGAAATAGCGAAGCGACCGCTGCTCATAGACATCAATTGCAGATGCGTTACCTACCCTTAAGCTACGGAGGAGGACACGCACAGCAAGAGAGAGAGAGAGAGAGAGATAATTCCTCTTTTTTTATTTTGGTATGTATCGAAATAACTCAAAACCTACTGGGCCGATTTCGAAAACTCTTTCACCGTTAGAAAGCTACTTTATTCTCGAGTAGTATGAGTTATATTTTTTTAATTCCGCGCGGCTGAAGTCGCGAGCAACAGCTAGTAATAAGTAAATAGATCTATATAAATAAATGTATTGGAGAAGATATTGTTTGTGTGATTGTTTTTATTACAATGGAAGTTGTTATGAGTTTACTAAATAAAATCAAATAGGCACGAAAAAGGTTTATAGTCAGTCCATATAAAGGTTACTAAAAAAAAATTTTACCTTAAGCAAAATCGTAAGCACATAAATAGAAATGTAACACAAGAAGTTCGTTGACTTCAAAGCATCAATTTAAAAAGTCGATAGAACCCGCGATAAAGTTTCTAGGAATAGAAAAACAACTATTGAGCTGTGCCGTTAACCTTTGTTGAACTCCGCCTACGTAGATGTTTACCATGTTAACCTGACCTAATATTTAGTCCTTTAACGAGCACCAAAAATCGTAGGCCATCTACGACGTAGCACCTAAAACAAAGACGAGAACATCTCGTAGCTCCATCGTGGCTATTGATGGGCTGACAGCTCGAGAAAACCCTAGACGTCAGCCCATCAATATATATATAAAATACAAGATGTCAGAATGATTAGGAAAACAAAGTATCGAAGCGTTTTACTCCAATTTCCCCAGTATTGCTAGGGTCAATTCTTTTTTCCCTTTTTGCCATCAGATCCTGGTAGACCTACATACGCGGAAGTACCTAATAATTTTGCATTCAAAAGTTGTTTTCATCAATAAATCAATTAATAAGGCATGTTAGATATAATTTTATTTTTGTTATTCTTTTATTCCAATCTCGTTTATTCATAAAAAAACCAAGTTTATATTAAATTACATTTATGAAATGACAGATAGTTTTTATCCACGTTTTGGGTAAAAATCACGCCGAAAAGATAGAAATTATGAGTATTTATCCATTTTGAGTTTTTATCCTGTTGAAATCCCAACACTAATCGTGGCAGACTACCAATGAGTTGGTTTTGCAAGAAAGCATGTATTTTTACGGAGAATAATTGCCATGTTTTCTAAAGTCCTAGTAGTTTTCATCACGAAATATATATAAAATTAAAATGATTAAAATGTCGATAGTGATTTATATTTAATAACGTTTAGAATTTGATATTTAACAAAGTTATAAAGCCTATTAATCATGATCGTATTACAAGGTTGGCGGGCAGATAGCTATACAATTTATTAGACTTCGAACGCCTCTAATAGCCTCGATTTTTTATTTTAAATGTTCAACATTGTGAAAGCTTTTATAATACACCTAAAGTTCGTATTTTTAATCACCCTATTTCGGGTAGGTACAAGGATTTGTCCTCCAAATGAATCAGTCATCAGTTATTTCAGTTGCCCCTATCTCTTTAATTTTTTCTAAACTTTAGTAGTGGCAAACGAGGAAGCGACCAATAGGATTTCGCCGAAATAGCGAATCTCGAAATACTGATCGACTGAATGCTGTTTAAGCATGACTTTAAAACGAGGTTCAGGATAAAAAGCGATCCTATCAAGTGATTTGTCCGATACTGTGTAAGCTTTAATTAAAACCACAAAGGAAATAAGTCCGAGCAGTGAGAGGCTGATCTTTTCAATTTGTCGTTTATTGAAGTTTGCCTTTCCATTCGTTCGGAAACTCGCTTTAATCTACGGACTTTGATTGATACTACACTTACAAACTAAGTTTTTAATTTGAAATGGTTCTTATGTATGAAATTTTACTAAATTAGAATATTTGCCTTTATTCATATAAAGGCAAATATTCTAATTTAATAAAATGCATGAACACTTGCTGTTGTTCGCGACTTCGTTCTCGTAGAATGAATATAGCCTACGTTACTCGGGGATAATGTAGCTTTCTAATGGCGAAAGAATTTTTGAAATCGGCCCAGTAGTTCTTGAGTTATTTCAATACAAACAAAAATACAAAATACAAAGTTTCTGTCTTTATAATATTAGTATAGATATATATTTGACACGTTTCAGTAATAGAACTCCATTTCATGCACAAATAACTCTGAATGTATGTCTTTAGATATTTGCGTTTGAAATAAATTCATTTAATATCAACATAAGTTACTCGGTAAGTTACTTTCCGGAGCAAACAAATGTATCTTAGCTTGATGGATTACCCCGCTGCGATCACTTAGCGTCAACTTATGATACTCAGTGTTTGTTGAATTTTTATTATTTCTAACTTAATGGATAACTTAGTAGATATAGGTACATTATGCGTACATTCACCCGAGCGGTTTTTCGACGCGCACTAAAAAAACAGAACAAATGAAGGTTTATTGCTACATAACAATTTACAAAAATAAAAATAAAATAAGACAAAAAGTGTGGCAAAAGGAAGCCAGCTCAGCGTATGCAGGGACATCCGAATTAACAAATAGATGTCCATGTATCTGATCACGTCGGCGATTTTAATCGTATAGCGTTGGATTTTGAGCGCTGCACGAACGAAACAAGAGTCATTTTATAGGCGTAAAAAATCGCTCGTGTGAATGCTGGCTAAGCCCAAACGAGCTTCTTTAACGTCGGCGTTAAGCCTTGTACGCGCTAGAATAGTATTTTAATCGAGTAGCAAGTAGCAAGTATCCGAACAAAGGATTTACTAATCTATTCTACAAAAATGTTGCTGTTCGGACATGTTTAGTTACTAAATTACTAACCTAGTGCGTAGGTTTAGGCTTAAACGAGTCCGAACAGTAGTAAAGTCTTTGTTCCGATAAATGCTACTTGCTACTCGACTAAATAATATCCTGGTCCTAACAAGGCTTTAGTGCTCTTTCAACGTCGTCGCTTCTTAAGCCCGGTGTTAAATCACTCTTGAATTGTTCGTCTCATATCTTAAATTAATTTAGCTATTTCAATTATCACATAAATGAAAAGCAAACCTTGTTTTAAACTCATATTGAACACCCTTTCGTCTGAAATAATATCCTTTTTCAGGCAATATTTGTTTTAATTCGTAGCATCCGATTCGAGAACAAAAGGAGAGTATTTGAAACGAAAACCTTTTGTATTCGAGGCTTCGTAACCTGATATTTCAGTCTCTAAGAGACGCGTCACCGTAAAGCCTTGTTCGCATTAGGATAGTAGCAAGTACCAAGTATCCGAACAAAGGATTTACTAATCTACTATACTAAAATGATGCTATTCGTTACTCGACTAGAATGCTACCCTAATGCGAACAAGGCTTACTCGTAACATGAGATAGTCTAAAGAGGGAAACTTTTTATTTTGTATGTATTGAAATAACTCAAGAACTACTGGGCCGATATCAAAAATTCTTTCACCATTAGAAAGCTGCATTATCCCCGAGTAACAAAGATTATTTTTTTTTTATTTCACGCGGATGCAATGAACATCTGGAATAAGTCGCTTAAGTACTAAAATCCCAGATTTGGGTGTCTTTTGTAAAAGTTAAAATTCATATGATAGAATATAAAATACAATTTATAAACAAACCGAAACCGAGAATGAAATCCACATTTGGAATAACAAAGTCTGTTTAATAATCGTTGACCTTATTTCGACCAAGTTTTTAATTAAAAAGTTTGTTACGATGCCCTTCATTTAATTTATTCATTCGTCTTTTAGTCATTTCAGATGATACATAATTAATTTAGAACGCAATTTTTACAAATCGATATGTTCATCTTATTCTTAAACCGGCTACAGACGTTCAGTTCTGTGACAGTACGGTTTTAACTGTACAATTAAAACTGACATACACACGACAATTTGAACAATACAGTCGAACTGTACAGTTCTTAGTTTTGGCTACCCACATCAGTTTTAACTGTGTAGTCGAACTGTACGGTTAAAACTGTGTACTTAAAACTGAGCGACTGTAACCGGCTTTAGCTTGCATGAACGCATTTTTAACGTCGGCGTTGGCATTTTTTTAAACTTTTTTAACGATAAAAAATTAAAAGCGCCGCCGTGTGCACAAGTACATTGAAATGCATTTTCAATCATGCTTTAGCGCGCGTTGAAAAAGCGCCCGTGTAAAGGCGGGCTTACATTAGTAATATTAATTATAAATGCGAAAGTTTGGAGGGATCTCGATAAAATGAACACATAGGCTACTTACTAAGTATTTTTTAAACGCGTGAATTTGCGTGTAATAGCTTTTATATATAAGACTGGCTGTTGTGCGCGACTTAGTTCGCATGGAACTAAATAATATAGCCTATGTTACTCGGGGATAATGTAGCTTTCTAATGGTGAAAGAATTTTATTTCAATACATACAAAAATACAAAGTTTCTCACTTTATAATATTCGTACAGAAAAGGAAGCAAACGAGCAGTGGGAACACCGTGGTGATCATCGACGCCCATAGACATCTGCAATACTAGAAGAACCACAGATACATAGTCAGCAATAGCTTATGGTATAACTTTGATACGAGTATCACCATTTGTAATATGTAACATAATCTATAATCTTTACATTAAACGAGAGATAACTAATATCAAACATAAAACGACTTTCCGAACATCAAATACAATATTGTCTCAGTTTCCGAACATGAAATGTATAATAAAATTGGGCCCTTTATGCCGTCACACATTTATTGACCTTAAACAAGGTCGGAGTTAGTTTTAGTTTTTCAGAGAAAACACTTCTTGTTGACAATGTACAAACATTTAAGTATAATATGTTTGAACAATTATTCTAATATTGCTTTTCTTTACTTATATTATAAAAGGGAACGATTAGTACATATTTATGTATTAAAATAACTGTCGCCGAGTTTCATCATCGAACGACACGACAGACCACCAGCTTCTATCCACACCACCTGGATGGCTGGCAATCCACAACCGTGCGGTTTTCGCGGAACTTTCTGCCCCGCACAGCCGCGTTGTGGAATGGTCTGTCTTTGGCGTTATTTCCAAACCGGTACAACTTATGGTCCTTCAAGAAGCGAGCCTATCTATTCCTTGAAGGCAGGTTTCCATGGTCGTCGAAGAGCACTTCGGTGATTCAGCCGCTCGTTTGGCCCCTTCTCATATAAAAAAACTCCCCCTTGCAGTCACACGAGGGTAGCATCTGAGGATCTTTTAGTGGGTGAAAGTCACACTTAACCCTGTCATTCGCTTAAAATGCAGGATATATTTTTAACACATAGCCAACCAAACAAAAAAATAGGACGTCCGCGAGAAAAAAACCTTCAGGCACCTCTGACAATCGGCAGACTTTTAGTTTGCAGTGTGTGTACCCAATAAACTTTTTATCGGCCGATAAAAAAATGGCCGACTTTAAGTTTGCAGTGTGCGGGGGTGCTAAAACTATTGGGCCGATTTGAAAAATTCTTTCAGAATCATATATCATTATGATTGGGTAACATGGATTACTTTTATTTCATTTGATAATTTCGCGCGGACAAAGTCGAGAGCAAAGCCTAGTTAAGGTAAGACTATCGCGCGTATATTGCGTGAATACACATATCTTTGAATTTCTTCGCCTTCACCTAAGAGCTCGGGTAAATATGTACTCGTACATATGAAATTCGAAAATCGAAAAACACATTGGTACATGGCGGGATTCGAACTCGGGACCTGCAGATTGCAAGTCAAGAGCTAAACCCCTGCGCCACCGACGCTTTCAAACCTAGTCATTAATAAACTATACTATATTACCTGTATTTCATTTTTATTACAAATATTTTTAATGGAAAGTAACCTTTATACAATTCATATAGAAAATAAACTTCAAAGAGAAATGCGAATGAAAAAGTTTCCACATTAAGCAAGTCACGTAATCGGCTTTTCAACAGACTCGCCTGTAACTAGTCGACTTGCGGACTTTATAGACAGTAAATAAAGAAGAAAAAAAACTTACGTGAAAGGTATTTCAAAGAAAGGTAATATAGAAAAAAAACTACAATTTTTATTTAGGACTAGCGGTCGCCAGCGACCGTGTGGAACTTAGAAGTTCAAAAGAAAGTTTTTTTTAAATTTGTAAAATTCTTAAATGGTTAATATTTGTGCTGAAAAGCATTTATTCTATTTTTTATGCAATTCTGACAAAGGAATCGCATTGCTCCATACAAACTTTGGACCCCCATTTCGGACCCTTAGGCGTCGAAGTTCTTAAAATCCTTCTACGTAGTAACAGTAACCTCTGTACAAAATTTCAAGTCTCTAGGCCTAGTAGTTTTGGCTGTGTGTTGATTTTAAGATTTCCGTCTACTCTTTTATATATTAGAACCAAATTGTACTTTAAACAATGAGTAACATCAAATTGAGGGCAAAAGATTACGGGGCCTGTCACCTACTCGCTGACCAAGTCCGAGAAATACTAGGGCTCGATATCCTAACAGCCATGAGAAGAGCGGAGGACAAAGCGTCGTGAAGGCCTATCGTCGACATCTCGGTGATGGCACTTCATGATGAGCACGACCTTCAGTACTGAAGAATACGAACATGAAGAAGTGACATTAAATAAACTAACACCATCATCAACTCAGTATACGTCCCCACCGAGGGACTTGGAGCCTGCACTATGGGGTGACTAGGCTATAGTCAACCACGCTGGCACATTGCGGGTCAACTTCACAAATATCTAAGATGACCTCTGGTAATCCTTATCCTTACATAGTATAAAACAATAACGCATTTTTATGTTTGTCCCTATATATGCTTGAATCTTTAAAACTACGCAACGGATTTTGATGCGGTTTTTCTTAATAGATAGAGTGATTCATAAGGAATGTTTACATGTATAACTAGCTACCTGCCCCGGCTTCGCACGGGTGTAATTATGATTAGTATCGCCGTTATATACAACATTTTTTCTGTAGTGTATTTAGTATCAGCATTGCAGCCGTGCGAAGCCGGGGTGGGTGGCTAGTTAATTATAGATGGCGTTAGTAGTTTTGAAATATTTCAATGCATTTTACTAATTATAGAAAAAATAATATTAAGTCAAGTACACAAATATAATATGAATTAAAATTAAAAAAATCTTTAGCATTTAGTAAAATCTTACTTTAAACGGTATCACAACTTGATTAAACATCGTTTTAAGATCATATAATCATCAGATTCAATGATCTTCATAAATTCATTGATCCATATAAACTTTATATCACAAACTGTTTGTAATTACGCTTCGTTGCATTTCAATATTTGATCTAATCAATAGAACAAATAAATGTTGGATATTGCAAATTAATTATGTTTACTAATATAATCTGAATATGAAAATACAAATTTAATTGAAATTTTATTGCAGTAAATATGAAAAGATGTAACACAATTCCCCTTATTCCGAAAAAAAAAAATAAAGTACTGCGATAATCGAGGACCAATAAGTCGTCGATTATACGACACTGGAGGACACTCGGAATGAAATAAGATAGACCAGGGGTCTCATAGTACCATATTATGTAATAAAGTACCAGTAACAAGGATGTTCTGTATTTTGGAATAAAATTTATGAATCAGTGTACATTTATAAAATTTGGTACTGACCAAACGTAGAAAGTACAACAGTAATAACGCTGATTCTCGTTTCGGAATAAAGCGGTAGCTGTTTTCCGCGTGAAATTAAAATATATATCCAATGTTTCTCGGGAATATGTAGATTTTTAATGGTGAAAGAATTTTTGAAATCGGCCCTGTAGTTTTTGAGTTATATCAATACATACAAAAACATAAAAATACAAAGTAACATATTAGTATAGATAAAATAAAAAATATTAGTATAGATTAATTTATTTTATTCGTTACACTGTGATGTACGGTAAATTAGTTGTTAAAATAAGATTGGTTAGTATTATTCTATATCTATATCTATACTAATATTACAAAGAGAGAAACTTTGTCTTTTGTATGTATTGAAATAACTCAAGAACTACTGAGCCGATTTCAAAAATTCTTTCACTATCAGAAAGCTACATTATCCTCGAGTAACATAGGCTATACTACTTAATTACACGCTGACGAAGTCGCGCACAACAGCTAGTCATTATTAAAAGTAAACAAAAAATTCCATGGTGGCGTTAAATTGTTAAACTTTATATTGTTTCAGGTTGGTGTTCTGCCTCACACTGGGTCAGTGCGGAGGCCGAGAGCGCCACGACTTGCAGATATACCAAGGTACTAAATTATAGTTCAAAGTTTGACTACAGAGGGCGTCCTTTAGTCCAGTTGTATGAGATATTTATTAAGGGACTGTTTAGGTAACTAATAAATGATTATGGGTTGGCGGAAAATGCTCATATCTAGTAAGACTTCGCTTAATAATTTAATCTTAAAATTATAGTCAACACTGTGGTATTAAAAATTAATAATATGCATACTTAGAAAGCGTATTTAGTAATGAAATGAAAAATTGTAAATAATTTAAATAGGTTTAAATGTTAGCTGGCGGTAAGTAACTGAGCAAATAACTTCATAAATAATTTGCTTATTTTTGAGAATTTTCAAATTGTTATGAAATTGGAATACGGCTGTAGCTGTACAAATCATTTTAATCGAATATTTCGTTTAAACTCCAATCAACCGAATCAGATTGAGCGACGTCGATTTTAATCCGATTGAAATTCGACACTATCCAATTTACAATGTTATTTTATTAAACTGTATTACTTTAAATCTATCGTAGTAGAACGTATCAACGTATCTGGACTAAATAAATTATTTAAAAGATAATAAACAATGTTTAACCTAAAGAGATATTATACATAGAGGTAGCACTCCATACTA
>QDHC01001228.1:13241-24268 GCA_013186455.1 Papilio dardanus tibullus
CGCACTATCCTTAACTTGTCATGGTTCATTCATTGCCTCTTTACGTTTATTATAGTTAGCATCACTATTAATATGTCTCAGGATACGCACCTAGTTATGTTGGATATTTTAACTTTTCATCAACTTTGACAGGCTACTGGTACTGTGGCATGTTGTTACAAAGGTTAGCGCAACTAATCAAGATCTATTTGCAAAGTTTCAAAGAACTTTGCTGACTGTCCAAAAACAGTTGTAAGTAACGTAACCATTTACTTTTTTACATTTACACAAAACGGGACAACTCTAATTTTCAAATCACGTATTTTGCTCATCTCTATAGGCGGACTATTGTCGCCACACCCGGCCGGCGGCTCGACCATGCTTCAGAAAACAGGATAATTTGGCGTCACAGAGATTATGGGAGGGACACATGACTGTACAACGGGACAGTCCCGTTGAAAAAGGGAAGTGTGGACACGTTAGTTATAAGTCCCAAATTCCGGTACAAAAACCTTTATTCATACATAAGGTATGTTTAGTTATGCTGTCAAAGTTCCCGGGACTCTCTTTCTCGCACTCGAGGCTGGCCGCCGAGGAACAGACCGCCAGAAGACAGAGTATCTTTTGAACATTTCCTCCGTGAACAAAAAAAAAGCCTGTCAAAGTCGACGAAAAGTTAAAATATTCAAAAATTTCAAGCAAACGTAATTTATTTTTTGTACTTAAACAACAGATATTTTGGTCCCATTATTAGCTGCATTTTTTAGCTATGTCACTAAGCTAGATAATACAAATAAATATAAAAATACAACATATTTATAGTTGTAGACACAGTGGCTAATCGAATGGAGTAGGGTATCAAAGTACTATTCAATTCAAAAAGTTAACATAACTTTGAAACAAAAGGAGCTGTTTTTTTATTATTTTTCCCTGTGTAAATACCGATTTGATGATGCACTGGCACCGGCTTGACGTTGAATTTTGGAACACGCTGTATATTAAAGAGTAAACTTACTAAACTATCAACGCACATCCTAAAGTACTGGGTCTAGAGACTTAACATTTCGCATAGGGGTCTCTGTTACTACGTAACCGAGCACTTAGAAAGGGTCTAAAGTTTGTATGGAGAAAAGTGGTTTCTTTGTAAGATTTGCATGAAAATTGTAATGAGTGCTCTCCAACGCAAATAAATAACTTTGCTATTCAAGAATTTTACAAATTTCTACCTTGGGGAGCAAAAAAAGGGGTCCGAATCTAGAAATATTTTTCACAGCGTAGATAGGGGTTCTAGAGACTTCAAATTTTCCGTAGGTGTTTCTATTACTACTTCAAACTTGATTTTATAAAGGTTAAAATGAGATGAAAAACTTTGCTTTGAACTTGTAAACTTAAGCGGACGAAGTCGCTAGCGACCGCTAGTATAATAATAATTGATTACGTACTTATGATGTGTGCACCGTCAGGCCGACGACGAGCCAACGACCGATTACGATAATCTTATAATTTATACAAGTATTGATGATAACGCTCTGCTCACATGTCGCGGTCGTGTCGCTACCCCCCTCCTCACACTCTCCACTCTGACCATACAAAACATAATACGATCACCAGAATAAGCCTTTTAAACACACTCAGAGTCGATTTCTAGTTATTAAGAGCTATTCTCTCACTGAATCTACACTAGTGGGCTGGTCGAAGAGTGGATGTAGCTAGAGATGGAGGATATTTTAGATTTAGCATCCTTCACGTCCATTCTCGCACCGAAGTCCCTTCCTGTGATACAAGCGGTAAGTAAGGGAAGGGGAAGTAACGTTAATTTAGAAATGTTTATTGAACACGAGGTTCTTTTGTCCCAAACAAAAAGGGCGTGGACATACAATAGCTTTTGTAAGTTGTATTGCATTACCACTGCCGTTTACTATTTAGCTATTTACCGTTTGTTCAGATCTGGTGTTGGCATTACAATACAACAATTATAGCACACACACGGTGCGACATGCTCGCATTCAGTTGGTATACAACGACAAATCCTAGACTCGGCAAACAAATTGACTTGTTAGATATTGGAAAAATATGTATAAAACGACCACCAAAATAACGTAACGCCAACTTGATTTACCCAAAATAAATACAATGAGAACATAAAAATAAATTCACTTCAAACACATGACACCCTAAATTACAATTCATCTACCTATTTAAATCACCGTTCCCGTCCTTACAAAAAAAAATATTCTGCACCAAAATTTGTAAACTACCACCACTAGCTTTTATACCCAAATATATTACTATGTTCGCCTAAAATGTATGCATATAGCCAAATTAAACCAAAAATTATATTATACTAGCTGTTGTGCGCGACCTCGTCCATGTGGAATTAAATAATATGACTAGAGGTACGGAATTTTCGCAAAAAAACAACAATTTCGCATTTATACTTTCGAAATTATAAAATTTGGGTAAATTAGGTATTTATACTTGTTTAGTAATTTTATTACTAAATATGAAATTTATCAAAATTTCAACAAGTCTTAACATTGAACGATTTTTATTAATTTAAAGATAAAATTGTAGACATTTCAAGATTCGACTCCTTACTTTACACTACCATACATTTCGCATTTATTCGCATTTATGTGTAATTTTCGCATTTATTCGCATCTATTTCGTAAATACAAAATTTCCGTACCCCTAAATATGACCTGTGTTACTCGGGGATAAATGGTAATTTCTAATGGTGAAAGCATTTTTAAAATCGGTCCAGTAGTTCTTGAGTTATATCAATACATACAAAAATACAAAGTTTATCTCTTTATAATATTAAGTATAGATATAGATATAGATTATATTTTATCCGTCCGTGACTGCAGGGCACGGACGCACTCGCTGCGCCGCTCTTTGTTATTCGCGAGCTGTGACATTGCATTAGCTTGTTGCCTGAAGTGCTTCTAAAGAATAAACTTATGTAGATCTCACTATTATACAATAGAAGTTATTATATTTACATTGCTTATTATGAAGAATTTTGAGGTCGTTTTAATTAAATAAAAAACCGCATACAAACTGCATAGGCTGTGTTTGGTTTAGAACATGTTAAACAACTAACAAGCAAATTGTAACAAACTACAAACTAAACTTTACAAAAAAAACTTATGATCTACGTCTTTTCAGGTCCTTTATTCGTATACGTTTAATCCAAATATCAATGAGGTCGTAAATCTGAAATTATTTTCGTTGCCTGTCGGCACTGTTACACCCACTTACATCAGCTAAATTACAATAAATACTAAAATAAAAAAATAAGTGAACAAAATTTAACTTGGTTATAGTTTACTATTTTAGCACAAAAATATGTAACATATTTGGGTGAAATTTTAAATTAAATTAAGGTTACAATTTAGGTGTAAGTAAGTTTATTATTTTTGGTGGCAGCGCGATTTTTATGGTGATTGTGTCATTATTTTGATTAGTAGACTACAAATATTTTGGTGATATTTGATTTCTGGTACCCCCGTCTGTACCGATCGCCAGAACTTCGTTATATTGTAGTAGAACTCTTGGAAGTTTCTTTGTTTACCTACACTATACAGGTGAAGATAAGCACCAACTATAGAGTTTTGGTTGCGGGTGGTTCGGGAGATATCAGTTAGCAAAGTTGGAAAGAATAGGACCTTATTTACGTTAAAGTATAAAACTCTATTTTTATATATGTTGTTCGGGATAATTTTATAAGTCTCCTCCTCCATTGACGGAGACTTTGGAAGATTGCTTTCCTCAGACGGATACGCCAAACCTTCAAAATGATCTCCTACAGAATATAATAGCAAAGATACGGAACTACATTCAATTCAGACTTCCGTATCTCATCATTCGTGTGCTATTTATTTATTTCTTGTAAGAGCTTATTATTATTAGGATTTTGCGTGGCTGGCTGAGGGAAGCAACCGTCCAAAGTATCCGTCAATGGAGGAGGAGACTTCTAAAATTCTCACGAACAACATATATTGTTCGTGAGAATTTTAGAAGTCTCATATAGAATATAGAAGTTTTATATATAAAATAGACCTTTATACTTTAACGTAAGTAAGGTTAAGGTAATTTTGCCAACTTTTCTGGCTGATATCTCCGAAACCAACCGCTACCCAAACTCCGTAGCCGGTTGTTATCTTTACCTGTATAGGCACGTAAACAGGGAAACTTGCAGGTTTTATACTATTACGAGGATAAAAACGTCGTGGGATCTTGGTCTATGGTGATCATTTACTTTGGGAAAATATAAAACGACCACCAAAAAAAATAAACGTAACACCAAATTGATTTACTCAAAATAAATATAATAAGAACAAAAAAAATTAAACTGTACCAAACATATGATACTCTAAATTACAATTCGTCGACCTATTTAAATCATGCTTCCTTCAGAAAAAATATTTTCACATCAAAATTAATAAATTAGCACCTAATTTTGATTACCAAATTTTTGTGCTTTTATAACCTAATTTATCACTAAGATCGCCTAAAAATGTATGCGTATAACCAAATAAAGTATAATAATGCCAAATTAGTATTTTGCGGATTTAATGCGCCTCCCACCCGTCACTACCCCGCGCGGACGCACGCAAAAATAATGTTTTCTTTGATCATTTTTTTAAATCTTTTATTATAACTTTGTACATATTATTACTGGATTACTAAGTTAAGCAAAATCCAGCTCGAAATGTTTACTTCAAGTCATATAGATAAAAACACATTTAAAATTTATAATAAACTAGGGCTCGCCAGCCACTTCGCCCGCGTGGAGTTAAAAAGTTCAAAACAATATTTCGTCTGCATTTTATTTGTTTTCAAAAGTATTTATCTTAATTCTTACAATACAAACTTTGGAGTGCCATTTCGGAACCTACGGGGTTTGATTTCGTAAAATCTTTCTTAGTGCTCGCCTACGTAGTAACAGAAACTCCCGCGTAAAATTTCAAGTCTCTAGACTCAGTACTTTTGACTGTGGGTTGATAGTTGAGTCAGTTTACTCTTTTATAAATAGGTAGGTTACGCTAATAGCAATTAATTTAAAATTATTTATAATCTTTAACTATTATTGATAAATAGCAAATTGAAAAGTGATCAATTAATCACATTTAGCCCTTGTTATTAATACTGCAAACTTCGTACCGAAAAAAGGAATAAACAACAAAGAACAAACTGCATAGATTGGGTTAAGTTTAGAACATTTAAAAAATCGAAAAACAAGGTTATGTTGGGTTGAACATTTTTAATAACGTTAAAAAAAGAACAATAAGCGAAAGTAAAAAAGGAAAAGTGTATTTTTTTATCTTTAAAATTAATTATGACCACATGAGAACATTTCCTATTATTTAAAACAATTTTAACGAAAATTCAGGACGATTCCCTACTGTAAAGTGTTACTGAAATATAATTTTCATTTTTTATTTCATTACTTTTACCGACAAGAATAGTGAATTATTAAGAAAAGGTGCTAAAAGTGTGAAATTCAAATGTTGTTCAATGTTAACATTTAGTATTAACATTAACATAACATTAACATTTAACACAATATATCTAGAAAATAAGATAACAAGAACATCACATGTTTACTCTCAAATTCCGATACATATTTACTTTATTTTCATTTAAAATTAACAAGATTTGGAATCTGCGCGCATTCGTTGACCGCTCGACGTGAAATGCCCCTTAAGTTACTCCCACTCACATAACAGCTTAATTAGATACTAAAATAATAAAATAAGTAAACAATAATTTAATTTGAGTATAGTTTACTTTTTTAGTACAACATTTTTTAACAAATTTGACTGAAGTTTTGCATTAAATTGAGGTTATAAATTAGGTGCAACTTTATTATTTTTGATGGCAAAATGATTTTTTTGATGATATTTTTTCTATTTTGATTGAAAGACTACAATTATTTTGGTGGTAGTTTTTATATAAAATGTGCATCGAATTTAGGTGATGATTTACTTTTTTTTGTTGATAAAAAATATTTATTTTGGAGATCAAAATTATTATTTTTGGTTATGGTTTAATTACAAGCCATTTACTTTTTTGCTTGTAATAAAAAAATATTTTTGAGAAAACAAAATATTATTTTTGGTCATCGATTAAATACAAGCCTTAAGTATTTCAGGCATTGACATGGACATTTGTATGAGCCAAGAAGTGAGCAGTGGCGGGAGGTCGCTGGCGGCCAGCGCGCTCCCCGCTCCCGTCTCCCCGCTCCCCGCGCTCCGCTACCAATGACATGTCACCTACCTAAGTTACTTTGTGATAATGGTGCTGTTAAAACGAGTCCAGTCGTTTCGGTGATGTAGTATAGTGAGAGCAGTGAATGGGGTGATCATCTGTGTACATGAAAATGGGATTCTACAATAGATTTTAGTGTTACACACATGGCCACATGCAATGTGGCGTCGCCGGCGCGCCGCGTCGTCGTTGTCGCCGTGCAAAGTAGGTCGGGGCGAGACCGGTCTGCCGCCAGCGGCGTGCGCGTGCGCGGGGCCCACCTCTCAGTACACATCGATGCCTTTCGATTTTGATGAGTTTGGAAAGCGGCAAAGGGACACCGCTCATAAACAACAGGAAACGTCTCAGTGCAACGTTCAAGTTAGTACGGGGCCGGCAAGTTCGGACGTATTTTGGTAAGTATATACTACAAGTAGATGATACCTACTGGATGTTCAATAATCGCTGCACGCGCTCCCGCCGCGCCGGCTGGCGCGTGCACAAGGAAATGTGAACATGCAGTATCCGCCGGCACACAGTTTAAATATAGGGACTTTGTGTTCATGTTGTTTTCGTTGTGTGGCTATTTCCGCGGTAGATGGCGACGGGCGGGGAGCGTCTCTCGACGGCGCGGCGCGGCAGAGTGCTCGACCCCGCACCGAACTACTTTATTTATTTATTCCTCATGCTGTTGATACGTAACGTGACCATTATTTTCAGCTGGATGTAGGGGGGAGGGTGCAACCCGTGATCAAAGTCGTGATTAAATCATTAATTTTGCCCATCTCTAGGACAAATGTCGTGAACAGGGCGAAACTAAACACTTGTCAACAAAACGCGAGCGATAGCGTTTTCGTCACTCTCGTGCTCCCGGCTATTGTCGTGTCGACGATCGCCAGGCTAGCACCGGCCGGCTCGACCATACAGATTTTCGAATACGGGACAATTCGGCGTCCCAGAGATTATGCCGAATACACCGGGATACATGACTGTAAACCGGGACGTCTGGGCACATTGTTGATACGGCACGCTGTGCCTGGATTTTGGCTGACAGCGGGTGGACGGGGGGACGCATCCTTTATTGATATTTTCTACTTACGATTCACGATTAATTTCAAATAGATGTCGACTGTCGCGCACTGTGACAGAAGCAAGCCCCACACTAGATCAACATTGGTATTGTTGATTGAAGGAGCGGATCTAATAGATAAACTTATCGCCGGAGGGGCACGGGGCGGGGCATGCTCAGGCGACACCTCGTGCACTTCACATTTTCTAAAAATTGTTAAATAAAGATAGGTATTATAATTTTGTTACTTTCAATGTTTTCTATATTACAGTCTGGTCAGTCCTCGGGCGCGGCTTGTTGTGTCCACGGAGTCGTTACTTCGGTGGGAATTAAATCAACACGCACATAGTATTCATAAGGTAATTTCGGCTTATATTTTAATTTCATTAATGGGGTCATTAATATCAATCAAAAATTTATTAAAATTAATTGATCCGCAATGAATACAGAGATGTATTTAACTTCATTAACTTGACTGAACGCAACGAACGCCAAAACCGTTCTACAGTCATCAGGATAATCCATTGTCTGCTATCTATAAGGAGCCCGGTCGTCCCGTTTTGAGCAAGACTGTCCCGTTTTATAGTCACGAGGCCCGGTGTCCCAGAAAGAATTTCGGGGATGCGAAATTTTCCCGTGTTCTCAAACCGCGCGAAAATGTGGGTAATTTTGTCTTAACCTATCGTGACATCCCTATCAAAATTTTGAACGTTTGCCTCTGCACACTATAGCGAGCGCTCGAGAGTGGCGAAATAGTCATCGCTTGCACTTTGTGGACTAATTTGATATTTTTGGTTTGCCCAGTTTACGATAGGTGTTTTTTTTTAATCTGCAAATGCCTTTTCATTTTAACTTTTTCGAAATAAATAACATTATTTTTTTTTCTTTTGATAATTAACATTCCTAAAAAACATATTGTTTGTAAGAAACGGGATTCTTACCACGATTTAGCTGAATATCGGGGCTCAATCAGCTAAATCGTGGAAGAATCCCGTTTCTAAAAATCACGAAAGTTTAAAGTTATATATTCCTAAAAAAATAAACGTATGTCCCGTTTTGAATACAAATAAGATATTCACGTTAGCTATCTATCTATTCCTACGACTCGCATATGGTTGAAAATAGTCTGGATGTCATATGTATAACATTCGTTTGTCCGGAATCAGCGTTTGTTCTTTTTACAGTGGTAGAGCCCGCTTTCTTCGCACAAATTGTCCGGCTCGCCCGGTGAAATACCACGACCACACAGAAGACAGGATTGAAATGGAAGCAACGCTGTGTTCCGTCTAACGAGTGTGGTGCCGGAGGCCTCATTTTAGTCCACATTCCCTTCCTATCGTTTTCTTATAAGGAAATGATGGGATAGGGAAGTGGATTGGCGGCGGAGGGGACGCATAGGAAGACGTATTATCCTATTGTTGTGCGCCTCCTCCTTCGTACATTCTTTAATCCTTAATCGTAGGCAACGCATACATGCAATAGCGGTTGAAATATTGAAAATAGCTAAACCTACACTTACACTTGCCAACTTGTACATACTGCAGTAAACTATATATATGAATTTAATGCTATTAACGATTTTCTTTTATTTGCTACACATACAAATTGTAGCAAAAATTACCTTTTTTAATAGGAAAAGTTCAAGAGAAATATGATTCAAAATCATAGAAGAACAACGTTTTGTGAGTTGCAGAGCTTCGGGCGTTTACTGATGGAGATAGTACCTTTTTGTTGGCATAAGTAAGTTATTATGTGAGTTGTCGTTCTCAGTGAAGTGCGTACAGTCGCAGGTGCGAGATCATATGTAATGAACAGCTTTGTAACACGTTATGTGAAGAACTCGCCACCGGCACCGGCACCGGCACCGGCACCGGCACCGGCACCGCCGCGCCTCTCTGTCCGCGTGTGCGGCCGTCTCGCGCCACTTATACAGTGTCTCAGCGGAGAGCGCCTTAGAAGTTAAAATATCAGTGTATATTGTGACAATAGCAGCTCTCGTGGCTGGATGTGGCGCGGGGCGAGGCGAGGCGAGGCGGGGAGGAGGGCGCCGCGCATTCACTACCTTTTTATTCCGAAATTACTTTTTGTGTCCGTTTGTTGTGATAATAGGAAGGGCTTCCAGTGGCCCCTGGATTTATTCCTTATCTATTTATTTATTTATTCCTATTATCACAACACGACCGGCACACGTGCGCGGCGCGGTGTGCCACTAATACCTACACACTTCTAGGTTTATTCCTTTTTATAAAAAAACACTAGAAATGCAGGGACGTTAACCTACTTTAAATTTTCTTTCCAGATATGTCGATGGGCTATTTTTTTATAGGTTTGGGGATACGCGATCGTGAACAGCAATTATATTAACTGTCCTAGCCGGCAGCTTGCCGCTAGTCGCTAGCCGCTAGCCGCTAGCCGCTAGGGGGCTAGGTGGCTAGGCGATTAAAAATATCCGGGCAGTGATTGATGTGGAAGGCGCGTCTGCAGCGCCCCCTACCCGCAACAAAGTAATCTATCACGAGCACGCTTTATATGAAATATTAGTAATAACATTACTTAAATTATTTTATTGTAGAGCGTCGGTGGTTCAGGGGCTTAGCTCTTGACTTGTAAACTGCAGGTCCCGAGTTCAAATCCCGTCATGTAGTAATGTGTTTTTCGATTTTCGATGTTTATATCTACATTTTTACCGACGCTCTTAGGTGAAGGAAAACACCGTTATGCAACCTGCACATATCGGCGAAAAAATCCAAAGATATGTGTATTCACGCAAAATACGCGCTAGTCGTGGAGTTGCGGAAAATTGAGCCCATCATGGGTCGAAACCTTTAACCTTTGTTTTATAAAAAAGAATAGGTATACTTATAGACGTTAACTGCACCGATTACATTTTCGCCTTAGTGCAGTGCGCGCGCATCGCTCGGCGCGCGGCGCTCGGCCAGCACGCAGAGGTCAAGGCGAACTTGGTTTGTTGACACGTCTGGTGCATTCGTCTTTTTTGTTCTTATACTGATTGAACAATTTTATAAAACAAAATAATTTCAGCGATGTTATAAACAGATGATTCGGAATTCTTATTTAGATAACATCAATTTCAGAGCGTAAGGCATTCGCCAGACCGAGTAGTGGGTTCGACGTTCAGTTGCGATGTGCACGTTACATTGCGTGTTAGGTAGTTCAGTAGTGCGGCCGACACGAACCGAAGCCGCGTTGTACTACAATTAAGTAGTTGGCCATCGTCCAGACTTCAACATTTAATCAAAGCAAATTGCCGGCGGAACCGTTGCCTTATTATATTAATTTGTTGGCTGCGATAGGATGCAGACTGCACTTGGCGTTCGTGCGATGCGTGTCGGCGCTGCACCGCGCTCCGGCCGCTCTCGCCAGCGAGCCAGCGAGCCGCGCGCCGCTCCCGATTCCTTTAGGCGTTGTTACAGATAGATACTTATAGCTACGGCTTAAGATTGATGTCGCGTCTCGGACCCAAGCTGACCCTAATTATAACAGTTTAATATGTTTTACAATTTTATAATTACATTATATTAAGTATTTTAGTCACTCAACATTTAATAAATACGCAAATACCATATTATCCCGAATATATGCCGAATCGCAAATATTCATAGCCGCGTCCGGGAAAGTTGCATTTCAGTGAAGCTGTTGTACTCGTAGCAGTGCTGCTGGTTGTCGCGGCGCAATGTCGTGCCGCGTGCGGGGGACCTGCGTT
>QDHC01001229.1:3237-51187 GCA_013186455.1 Papilio dardanus tibullus
GATTAGCCAACGTAAACAAACCTAACTCACAGCGCATGTACTCGTAGGTGTTATGTATCCCTATTATATTTTTTAATTAGTTTACAACGTTTTTAACGCAACTGAAACCATTTATAATAAAAAATAACATAAATGATTAACACGTTGTCCGTTATAGTTCAATTAATTTTGGTTTGTTTAGGTACATTATTAAGCTGTGATCCTAAGCAAACGATATTTAAAATTTAACACATGCTAAACAAAAGCCCCGTAGCTTTGGGTTATATTGCTTTCATATTTATTAATTAACATCAGTGTTATTTGGTATATTATTATTTTCAATCAATTATTTTAATAATATTAAATTATTTAACTGCCTTACTAATATTATAAATATAGGTACGGATATATGTTTGTCACATATTTAGAACACAATTTGAAAGAACAAATAATCTACTTTTTTATGTTATAAAGCGGCAAACGAGCAAAGGGGCAAGTAGACTCGCTAAAATAGCGAAGCGACCGCTGCCCATAGACCTCTGCAATTGCAGATGCGTCTACCCTTAATCTTCGGAGGAGGAGACGCACAACAAGAGGATAATTCCTTTTCCAATGCGATCCCTCCCCCCCTCGAGAAGGATAGGAAGTGAAAGTGGATTAAAATTAGGCCTCTTGCACAACATTCTTCAAACGAAACACGGAATAGCTTCCATTTGACGCTTGTCTTGTGTGTGGTCGTGGTATTACACCGGGCGAGCCGGCCAATTCGAGATGTTAAAGCGGGCTCTACCACTGTTAAGTTACTTACTAAGTTCTTTAAATTCCGCGCTAAGAAATAGCTTGTCTTATCTTAAATTCTGATTCATTCTCAAGGAACATGTTGTCACATTTGTCCGACATTAATTTTGGAGCGAACAGAGCACGTTTCAATTCAACACGGTCACGTCCGAGCACAGAGCAATGCGGAGCGTTCACTCGGATATTAAAGCACAGGTTACACTTATCTGACAGACGACTTAAGTCTTTTCTGGGTGTATTCAAGACTAGCTATTGTGCGTGACTTCGCCCGCGTGGAATTAAATATTATAGCCTATGTTACTTGGGGATAATGTAGCTTTCTAATGGTGAAAGAATTTTTGAAATCGACTCAGTAGTTCTTGAGTCATTTCAATACAAACAAAAATACAAAAATACTAAGTGTCTCTCCTTAAAAAAATATGAAATTATTTAATCAAAAAGACGATTTGAATTGTATTTATTATTCCTTATCCTTATCCATACATAGTATAAAACAATAACGCTTTTTTATGTTTGCCCCTATATACTCGTATGCTTGAATCTTTAAAACTACGCAACGGATTTTGATGCGGTTTTTAATAGATAGATTGATTCATAAGGAAGGTTGTCATGTATAAATACATTCACAATATAGTAGAGTAATACTGATAATTTAGAGGTTTTTAATATGATGTTAAGTTTAAGTTAAGTTTAAGTTTAAGTTATAAATGAACACATTTTTAGCGCTTACATTGCAAACGCTGCAGTATTTAGTATCAGCATTATAGTTGTATTTATAAATACCAACTAAACTTTAAAAACAATAGTATATTAATTTATTAAAATCGTAAACCTATATATTATTCAACATTATTAACACTTTCCCGTAAAAAACGTATTTGTTTCTGCCTTTTTTTATGTTCATCTCTTTCCCTAATGTAATAAGTCAGCCAATTTGTAAGCTTAATAAATGGGCGAGGCATATTTTTTCCCTTTCTCGAATGATTAAAGACTCCATACACAGAAGCGACCTACTTTCCTGAATTCCTTATAAAATATATTGCTATTTGTGCATTTTTCTGCAATGTTTTTGTTTCTTGTTATTTCATAGAGTTTGGTTGTTATTTTTCTAAAGATTATTATTCCATTTTCGATTTTTATATGTACACTAGCTGTTGTGCTCGACTTCGTCCGCGTATAATTAAATAATATAGCCTATGTTACTCGGGAATAATGTAGCTTTCTATGAGTGAAAGAATTTTTGAAATCGGCCCAGTAGTTCTTGAGTTATTTCAATACATACAAAATTACAAAGTTTCTCTCTTTATAATATTAAGTATATATATTTCTCTTAGTGTGAAGGAAAATATCGTGATGTCTGCACATATCGGCGAAAAAATTCAAAGATATGTATGAAGTCACGCAAAATACGCGCTAGTCGTGGAATTGCGGAAAATCCAGCCCATCATGGGTCGAACTTCTCTACTACTATTATAGTAACGTTATCTCCATAACGGCTTAACGGATCTCTATAAATTGTTATACAGATGTAGAACATAAGTCTAGTAGTATACTATCTTTCTTTAAATTCTACGAGGACGGAGTCACGGGCGAAAGCTAGTTAAGGCTATTAATAGGTCACACAATATAAGACGGAATACGAAACTCGTTAACAAATAACCTAGAGTACAAAAAGAAAGAAAGAAAACACATTTATTTACTTGACGAACGTAGTGATTAAGTTATCTACTTAAAGACGTAAAGGGTGGCACATTACACCGTCCGCTACGTGCCCGATCCGAGTGACGGCTGGACCACGGTTCATATATTTTCTATGAACACACGGCTCGGATCGGACCCGGCACGGTATCGTACGTCATTAATTGTGAAGGTTGGCCTTTACTCGACCCTCTGACGGCATTTTAGCCATTGACATGTTATTCGAAGTCACGTGACAAATAATGTGAAGTGAAAAGGAGGGAATAAATGGTTGTCTCAAGTTCTTTAATTGATCTAACGTTTTTTTTTATAATACAAAGTGGCAAACGAGCAAGTAGCGAAGTCCGAAGTCCGAAGCGACCCCTGCCCATAGACTTCTGCAATTGCAGATGCGTTGCCTACCCTTAATCTACGGAGGAGGAGACGCACAGCAAGAGGATAATACCTCTTCCTATGCGTCCCCTCCCCCGCCAATACACTTCCCCTTCCCATCATTTCCTTATAATGAAATGATAGAAGAGAAAGTGGACTAAAATTATACCTCCGGCACCACACTCATCAGACGAAACACGGAATAGCTTCCATTTGACGCCTTCTGTGTGTGTGGTATTTCACCGGGCGAGTCGGACAATTCGTGCGAAGATGTTAAAGCGGGCTCTATCACTGTTATTGACGTAGCTTGCTATTAAATGTTTTTTTTTAATAGTAATATTGTTTGTTTGGGTCCAGAAACCAGACTCAAACAAATGTGACGTACCATATATTTAGTATTGTGGCGCTCCAAGCGTATTTTCCGTGAACTAATTTGTCATACGTCCCAGGCCAAATCTTAACATGATATAATTGGCTTGAAACCGTAATGTGATGCACATACAACATAGCTATGACGTAGTGTAAGGCATTTTTTGTCCCTCTACCGTATAGCCAATTCTATACCTTTCTCTTTCTACGTTATAAACGTATGGAATTGAATATTGCAAAGCTCCAGCAAGAGTGAAGTGCCGGTGAGACTGAATGATTTCTACGTCAGTCTGAAGGATGATTGGATTAGTCTTTGTCCAATGCACTCGTGCGCAGCACACAATATAAGCGAAGCGAAAGAGATGCGATAAATATTTTTTATCATAGAAACTTTATGGCGAATCGCTACTTAGCAAGAGATACGTAGAATTGTCCCAAAGTTTGGTATCGACACATTAACACTTGTAGCGTTATTGTCTCGCATTGAGCATGCTTACCATCCAATATGTGAAGGAACATAATACTTCCAGCTAAGAAAACGTCGGCATCTTGCAATACATTGTATGGTTAGACTGGCTGGAACGCGTAACTGCTTATTAAGTGAAGAAAACCATGTTTTGGTTTTGGCTCGTTTCCATGTCTTTTTAATAAGAAGAAAGGCCAACGAGCAGCGTGAACACTGAGGTGGCTATTGACGCCCATGGGCATCTGAAATACCAGAGGAACCACAGATGCGTTCCCAGCCTTTGAGGTGATATGCCCGCTACTTGATGGGCCCTAAGTCGTAGTTTGGAAATACTGCCAAAACAATTAGTATTGAGGGGCTAGCCAAAGTACTTTTCGATTGGCGACATCGCTGATGAAATCAACAAAAAATTATGAAACTGATAATGATATTCGATAAGTCATCTGCTTGTCACGTCTTATCGAACGTCTTTGTCAGTTTCATACATTTTTGACGTTCGCTATAGAATCGCTTTGTAGCGCATGTACTTTAGGTTCTACAGTTGTTACGCTTTACTTCATTTGATTCGCTTTGGAAGCTGTGTACTACGGCATGAAATTCAACGGAGCGTATTGAAGTGTCTCTTACGCTTTGAGTTAAATTCAATCGAATTGTTTTAGAACTATAGCATACTATTTTTTTTAATTAATTTAGGAATAAACTGTTCAACATATTTTGCTTTATAACATACTAGCTGTTGTTCGCGACTTCGTCTGCGTGGAATTAATAATATAGCCTATGTTACTCGGGGATAATGTAGCTTTCTAATGGTGAATTTTTAAAATGCCTAATAATTCTTGAGTTATTTCTATACATACAAAAATACAAAGTTTTTTTTATAGGAGAAGGGGACAGACGAGCAGTGGATCAACTAAATTAATTGTTCAGACCTCCATGGATATCTACAACGCCAGAAGAACCACTGATGTGTTGCCGGCCTTTGAGAGGTACGCTCTTTTCTTGAAGGCCCGAAGTCGTAAAGTTTACCTCTTTATAATATTAGCATAGATAAAATTAGTTACTGAAACTCAATGTACTCGTAAATATTAATAAGTTTATTATGAAATTTGTCTTCATTTATTTTTTTAAAACATAATTATTTAATTCAAATTCGAGAATTAATTAAGGCATAAAATAATATTGGGCTATAATAATATTACTGCTCTTACTAAGTACTAAATTATATCAATTAGTTCATTATTTTAAATTATGTTATTACTAATTGACCCACTCAATTAACTTAATAAAAAATACAACTTTTTTCAAGTACCTACTAAAATTTAAAAAATTAAAAGCCCTAATTGTGTACTTTAAAGTAGACGGATTGGATAATTGGATTTGTCTATACTAATATTATAAAGAGAGAAACTTTGTATTTTTGAATTTTTGTATTTTTGTATGTATTGAAATAACTCAAGAACTACTGAGCCGATTTCAAAAATTCTTTCACCATTAGAAAGCTACATTATCCCCGAGTAACATAGGCTATATTTTTTAATTCTGCGGAGACGAAGTCGCAAACAATAGTTGCTTTTAGAACAAATATAATATATTAGCCTACATTCAGACGGGCGCTTTTTTACCGTCTTCGCACATCCAATCAATATCCCACATAGCGCGATAAAAAATTAACCGCCGTACAGACATGGAAATGCGTTTATTCTATCTAAACGTGTAACGCGCGTTGAAAAATCGCTCGTGTAAATAGATTAATGTTGTTTACGTTGAAGATTAAAAACGAATTCAATTGTCTTTACCTTCAAATTACATGAAGATATTTCAGTCATTTTTTTCCTTTTACAAAACGTATTCCCCCTCTGTTGTTTATCATACAATGAAGTTGGGACTTAATAACTTCCAACTTAATTATATCATTTATTTCACATTACTTAGAAGTTAATTAACATTAAGGGACTTTTAATATATCTTTACTTATTAACAATTATGGTCTGTTCTGTCATGTTATAATTTTACCAATAATATAATGTGAAAGTTACGAAGGATGTATACATGGATGCATTATGTATTACTGGATGGATTACTGGATGGTGAATGCTTGAATGTGTCTTCCAAACGGCTTAACGGTACTCGCTAAAATATGCACAGATGTAGAAAATAGGCTGGAAGAATGTATTTGGCTTCTTACTAACTTTTGTCCAAGCGAACGAAGTCTCGGTTGACAATATATTTCATAAACAAATTGCTTGTCACATACTTATAAATATACAAACATAAATATGTCATAGAAGCGAACGTAGGCAACCTAATTTAAAAACTATTAGCTCTTTAGAGATCCTGTCCTTTAAAGGTCAAATTATTTCTTTTTCTACATATTTCTAAACAAAACAACATTGTTTGTCAGATGGAATAAGGTGTTGGGCGTGATATATTAGCATTGATAGCACTAAAATAGGCTCTGAATAAAGCGGAGCGCCCATCACAAAAGAGTAATTAGCTGGAGATGGTGAGCTGAGCGGCCTCAAATGTGCTTGCGTCCCAAAAAAAGAGCTGAGCTAAGCGAACCCAACGGTATAACGCAGCTGTCTCATTTGACACAGCTTGGCTCTATTAACATTTCGGCTCTTTTTGACACATCTCATTTCTCGTTGTTGGTGGTGACACAAGTATGCAGTTTCGCATGGAAGTGGATAGGACTGCCCAGCTCTCGCTCAGCTCTTTACTCTTCTGTTGTGGGCGCTCACCTTGATATTCTAAAAGGTTACGCATTTGTTTATTATCACAGGAGTATACCCTAGAATGACATTTAGAGTTTCTCTTTCAATTTATAGTTTCATGAAAGAAAATAAATTTATGTTATAAATATTAGATTTAAACACGACGCCTACAAACCAAAAACTCATACAAAATACTCATATATTTTTTATGAGTAAGGTCAAACGATCGGCTCGATCACCGAGGTGTTCTTCGGCGTCCATTTGCAACACTCGAGGAACCGCAAGTGCGTTGCCGGCCTTTAAGGAATAGATACCTTCGCTTCTTAAAGGACCTTGCTTTAAATGAATTAAAAAAATGCAAAACGCACCCACTAAGGTAAAAGTGTGTTCATAAACGCAATGAACTGCTGTGAAGATGGACGAATTGCGGCAAAAGTGAAATGGTCAAGTGAATATTAAATAGAGCTCTTTGCGTAAGTAACAATAATTTAATATCGTAATTAATCATCCATAAATCAATTTCAAAATGTCTGTAAAATCTCAATTTAAGGACAAATGAAATATAAAAGCTATTATATTATTTATATAGAGTTTATTTCAAACACAACAGGGCAATTAAGAAAGTTCAGACGAACACCCTCTTTAGCCGCAACTTTCTCTTTGTTAATGGGAATGTTTTGTAACAACTTGGCCCTTAATTTGGAGTTACTTTAAGGAACATTGGCAATTACACACAATAGCAAATAATATTTGAGAAAGCATCGCTTCATAGTATAAAACAAAGTCGCTTTCTCTGTCTCTATATCACTATGTATGCTTAAATCTTTAAAACTACGCAACGGATTTTGATGCGGTTTTTATAATAGATAGAGTGATTGAAGAGAAATGTTTATACGTGTAATAACTGGTCATTCAATAATTATATTAAGTATTTACGTAAAATGTTTACGTGATACTGGCCATCGAGAACCTAGTTTATAAAAAAGGATGAAAACAAAAAAATGGGTTTTGTCAGTGAAAAATGTAACGTCAAGAAGCGAACAACGAATTAAAGATGATTTCAAAGAGATATTATACATAGAGGTAGCACTCCATACTAATTTGACGTTAAAAAGCGTGCCAAGAAAGAAATTATTAAAAAAAAAAAACTTGCCAGTATCATGAAAAAAATTTCCAAATTTGGGAAATTGTGTGATTTTTTTACATTTTTAAAATAAACAGTAGAATAAACTAAAACATTCATTAAAACGTTAATTATCGTTTTTCATTATTATTATTTTATTTAAAACAGTTTAAATCCAAACAATTTTTAACAAAGACCATTTTTGTTTTATGGTTGTTATAAATTTTTAATTAGCGTTTTAAAAATGTTTCTATTAATTATTATATTAAACTTTAGTAAATACTATGAAATACAATTTAAATTTGAGAAAAGAGGTTACATTCGGTCGACTTTTTATGTCGGCAAATGTAATTTAGAGGTTAACACTTTGGGAGATTTCCCTACATTGGACCTCCGGAGGTCAAAGAAAATGCCTCACTTTTAGGTATCGAGTGTTCCATCTACAGTATAATATATCTTTGGATGATTTATTAAAAGATATTAGTTTACTTTCAAACAATAACATCTATTAAATGGTGGAGAAATACTGTTTTTTTTTAAATCTAACGTGATGACGTAAATAATAAATAAAATCCACATTCTTGTAGTGTATTTAGTATCACCATTACACCCGTGCGAAGCCGGGCCGGGTCGCTTGTAGAGAAATAAATAATGCTTCATAAACCGTTAAAGACATTTTGATTTAAGCTCTTTGCACACGAGGTTTCGTCGGTGGGCATCTTCAATCGCGCTCGCAACCAGGAGGGTTTTAGTAAGTCAAATATCACAACTCCTTCCTCTAGAAGGTAAGGTATATTTTGAAGAATTCGTACCAAAATCCGGGATTAAAGGTATCCTACTAAAACATTAAGGAACTATTAAGCTAATCATCTCTCCACCTCCGTAGATGAAGGGTAGGCAACGCATCTGCAATTGCAGATGTCTACGGGCAGCGGTCGCTTAGCTATTTCAGCGAATCCAGGTGGTCGCTCGTTTACCACTTTATAATAAAAAAAATCGTAAGTTCTATTTTTATATTTAACAAATTATTCGCTATTTCTGATTCACTACTTACTTTTTTTAATATTCTCCCTTTTAATCTCAGATCTAGACCTTTCATAAAGCCTAGGACAATAGTTCCCTTACTATTATTAACTTTTATCCTTCCAATACGAGGGATTACCCGAACTACGTCCGAGTAGGATTATCGTAGGCTTTGGAACTGAACAATACTTTTTTTCTACTATCGAAGGATTAAATGAAACAAAACTTCAATTTTCTGTCATAATAATGTTGATTTTAATTTGTTATCTATACTAATACTCGTAATATAAAGAGAGAAACTTTGTATTTTTATATGTATTGAAATAACTCAAGAACTACTGGTCCGATTTGAAAAATTCTTTCACTCATAGAAAGCTACATTGTCTTCGAGTAACATAGGCTATATTTTTTAATTCGACGCGGACGAAGTCGCGCACAACAGCTAGTATTATAAATAGAGAAAATTTGTATTTACATATGTATTAAAATCACTCAAGAACCACTGGTCCGATTTGAAAAATTCTTTCACTCATAGAAAGCTACATTATCTTCGAGTAACATAGGCTATATTTTTTAATTCAACGCGGACGAAGTCGCGAGCAATAGCTAGTTGCGAAATAAATGGATTAACTTACAAATACTCAAAGAAGTTAGTATTTCGCGATTTTCAACAAAACGGTAGGTTTTATCATAAAACTGTTAAGACAAAAATGTGAATCATAAAAATATCTATAATAATGTATAAATACATTATCATATTTTTTATTTTTCATATCTATATTAATTAAAAATACTAGTATCTAGTACAGATTTAAACAGCGTAGTATTATACTTCATAAATCAAGGAATTATAGCACCAGTAGGCTCCAGGAATATCAGAATATCCAGACGATTTAGTACTCATTAGAATGACTTAGCATCGGGTAATAATCGGTTGAGATAAACCCACGCTTTGGACGTATTCCAAATAGCTTTATAAACCATTTGCAGTTCGATACAATTTATAGTTATGAGTTTACAAATAACTGGGCGGCTACCCAAAGCGTCGATTGACGATATCGCTGATGGAATCGACAAAAGACATTGGTAGTTACCAGGATTCGAACTGGGGATCTGCAGTTTACAAGTCAAGAGCTAAAACCCTGAGCTAGTCTATACTAATATTACAGAGAGAAACTTTGTATTTTTGTATTTTTGTGTGGATTGAAATAACTCAAGAACTACAGGGCCGATTTCAAAAATTCTTGCACCATTAGAAAGCTTCATTATCCCCGAGTAGCATAGGCTATATTATTTAATTACACGCGGGCGAAGTCGCGCACAACAGCTAGTAGTATTATAAAGTCAAAAGATCTCTTTCTATGTAGAACATCATTAAAATGTTAACCACAAGCTTGCGTGTTTGAACAGAGTAATATTAAATTCAAATTAAAATGTTTCTTTTACAAATAACAAAACACACAAGGGCCCTTAATTTATATCTCTTCAAAGGTCCGTACTTGATGTTTGACTTTTTATTATGTTGGTAAATTGTGGATTCTAAAAAAATATTTCATCAAGAACATCAAAGTATTCACGTCGACTTTGCTTTTTTGAGGTTAGAATGAAAATTTGTATTTATTTAGTCGCTTTATTTAAGTTGTTATTTAAAATATTATGATATGAATATTTACAGTATAAATATTGTTAATAATGAGTATAAACAATTTAAATATTTTAAACCTATACTTCTATATTTATACTAATAATATAAAGATTTGTATTTTTGTTTGTAATGAAATAACTCAAGAACTACTGAGCCGATTTCAAAAATTATTTCACCGTTAGTTTTTTAATTCGAGGAAAAAAAAAATATTATAATAAAATATAGCTAATGTATTCACAGATAATGTAGCTTTTTAATGGTGAAATATTTTTTGTAATAATTCAAATAGTTTTTGAGTTTATCACTTACAAAGAAACAAATCTTCCCTTTATAATATTGTAGTCTGTTAACAATGGTACTTGAGCAACGTAGTACAGTATTGTTAAGTCCAAATGAAACTTTATTTCTCGACAACAAAGAAATCTAATTAAGGAAATCTTGTGAAGATGTTCTTTTGTTATTTCAATGAAATAAAATAAAAGTTTTTGACGTAAAGTAAATTAAAGGATTATATAATGCCTGACTTAATATGCATCTAAATATAATTTATACTAATATTATTAAGAGGAAAGATTTGTATTTTGTATCTATTGAAATAACTAAAAAACTACTGAGCTGATTTCATAAAATCTGTCACGTTTTTCTGCAGTGTATTTAGTATCGGCATTGCACCCGTGCGGAGCCGGGACGGGTCGCTAGTTTATAATATTAGTATGATATTTCTTTGTATAGCATGTTCGTAAAGCCTTTTATCCCAATTGGGCCCCTTTCTGAGTATAGGCCTCCCCCAACCCATTTCTCTCTGTCTTTTACCTCTTGAGTCCAGTTTGTACCTACAACTTGTATTATATTGTCTTCCCAGCGTTGTTTTTGTCTTCCAACTCTCCTTGCACCTGATGGACCTTTCCATACCTTTGATTCTATTGGCCACCTCCTGTCTATGTATATAACGTATATTAATTATTCTCTTATCATGTTTGCTTTTTATACCAAAGATAAATACAGCGGCAAAAATTACTTGAACAAAACAAGTTTACTCTAACTTCATAATTCTGCTCTAGAAATAAGATCGTGGGCTTTATTAAAAAAGTTAGCTAATTCTTTCTCCTCCTCGTTTGTTATGTAAAATGTGTAAATAGAACCTTAATAACGAAACGACAATGTAACGCGTTAACTGTTTTTTTATAAGAGAAGGAGGGAAACGAGCGGCGGGAATACGAACGTGGTCAACGAAGCCCATGGACTTAGAGAGAGAGGGAGAGAGAGAGAGAGAGGGGGGGGAGAGAGAGAGAGAGAGAGAGATAGGCATAACTTATTGTATTTGAAAATACGAGTAGAATCATTCAAATATTTAAAAGTGTAACTACTTTTTCAATTAATGTTTTCATTATTACTTACTTACTCCGTTGGCGCAGCGACCTAAAGTGGATCTCGGGCTCCGACACAAGAAAACGCCATCGTCGCCTATCTTGCGCTGTCTTCTACCAATCAACTGCCCTTAGCTCGTGCTCGTTTTCATTATTAAAAAATTAAAATATTAACTAGTATTTGCTTGCCAATTTCGCTAGTTTTCGAATTATACATTTGAATATTTCAGCTTTAATCTATGTGTGAACGAAAGAAAATTATGAACCATTCATTTGCCAAGCGTGACTAGGTAGTTATAGTACAATTGTAACTGCAAACTGTTTGGACTAAATCCAAAAACAATGCAAATATCCGCTGCGTGGTTATAAATGTTCGGTGCCGAATGTTAACCGCAGTTGAATGTAACTAAAAGTTACGTAAACTTGTGCGTACTTTGTTAATTTATGGATTTAGAACTTCTACGGCGTAGATCTACGATGCCTTACTTCTCTCAGCGTAGCATATCTCTAAAGAGGCAGTCTGCTACGGCGTTTCTACGCTTGCTTGCTTATCTACGTAGAGACAATGTGCTACGGCGTAGCATATCTACGATAGGCTATGCTACGACGTAGCATATCAAAAATTTGCAATAATTTAACAAATTTTTGTAAACTAACTTTTAACACATGTTTATTGTAACTAAAATATTTTGTAAGGTTTGCAGTGTTTTAAACAAGCCTTTTTAAAAAAGTTCGTTATTATGATAATATTGACATTACTCATTAAATATTTCTAAAACAATAGTATTCAAAATACATTGAAACAAATGAATACATTTATGGGACCATTCAACTAAAACAATGCACTGCTAACAGAACAACATACAATAAATTTAAATTATCTTACAAACTACAAAACATTAATAATTTATAGCTCAATAATTACATTTCAAAGTTCTATTGTGTTTTCATCATTTAATATGCAATTGGTTCTAATTTTTACAAAAAAAAAAAAAAAATTATATGAAATAATAGTAACAACAAAGAAATAATAATTCAATAGATTTCGATGGATAATGTAGCTTTCTAACGGTGTAAGATTTTTTGAAATTAGCCTAGTAGTTTTTAAGTTATAATATTAGTAGACATAAAGAAAAAAAATGTATTTTTGTTTGTATTGAAATAACTCAAGAACTACTGAACCGATTTCAAAAATTCTTTCACCATTAGAAAGCTACATTATTCCCAATTAACATAGGCTAAAATTGTTAGTTCCACGTAGACATAGTCGTGAACAACAGCTAGTAATATAATATTACATTTATTTAGAACTCTTCCGTATATAAAATCATAGTTTTATTGCTGTTTTAGTTTTACACAAAGTTGTAAAAGAATTTCTTTATTGCAGTTCCAGAGCTGAAGTATATTGCCCGCTCACTTGGGACTATATTCATTTTAACTATTCATACGAAATCTTGAATAAATATTTTCAGTTTTAAATTTAAATTCCTCTAGTGATATAAAATTATTTGTTTATTCTATGTCCGTGTATAGATAGCCTAAGTTTATATTGCAAAACTTAATAAGCTAGTTTTTTACGTCTTACTTTGTATCTGCTTACGAATTAACACTCTCACTGCGTAACTGATATCGGCCTGCCGCGGTACTTCAGCTGGTGCGGACGGAATATAGTGCCAAGACCCCGCCGTATTACGTTTGAGGGCCGTCAGGTTTTAGCGGGTATTACGGTCACCTTCTGTGGCCAGCGAGTCTTCCCTACGCCATTGCACGCCTGGCGTAGGGGTGCATAAATGCATTTCCTGACGTTTAAAAAACAAAAAAAATGTTGCGGGCGGAAACTATGTCCCTCTCTCTAGTGCGAAACGATTATCTCAGGTGTTTGTAAAAATTCTAACAAAGTAAAGTGATGCACACACAACATACGTATGACGTAGTCTAAGGCATGTTTTGTCCCTCAACCGTATACGCTATTGCTACTTCTATATCTTTCTATTTCTACTAATTTCATCCTATTCATATCGTATTCGATGAGCGTGAAAGCGATGGATATCATGTCAATAGAATTAATGGATATCCTCTATCCAATCATTCCATTCAGCGCTCGCTAAATGATATCTAATATTGGACAAATCAATAGGATATAACAGTCAGCGGATATATTGTTAGTGTTAGTAATTAATAATATTACGGGGAATATAAAGGAATACATCGTTATATTAGTAATCATCATTATAATATCTTGGATATTTTGGTATTTTGATTTTTTTTTATAGGAGAGGGGGGCAAACGAGCGGCGTTAACACCGAGGTGGTCAACGACGCCCATGGACATTTGCAACACCATGGGAACTGCAAATGCGTTGCCGGCCTTTTAAAAAGAGGTAGGCTCGCTTCTTGAAGAACCCTAAGTGGTATTGGTTCGGAAATACCGCCGAGGACACACATGATTTTGAGATTTTTACAATTATGTATTTTGTATTTTTAAAACGCGATCTACAGCATTTTATTAAAAAAACGGTCAGTAATATATCTTCAAATTTAATTAAATATAAAACAGAAAACATTGTGGTTTCCATTTCTTTCGTTTTGTTTCCCCGCAAGGGTCAACATCAGGGATCACATTATGCTGTATAAATTACACATACATATTCATGTTAGAAAATATGCGGTTTCAGGGACAACATTTTAACAGTCTTTTAAAAATAAAATACTCCTTTTTTGGATTGTTTTAAATAATTTGCGAGACAGTTAACATTATTTACGCGCTTGGAATATTTAAAAGGGATGCCAAACTTTAAAAAACATGTCAACTATTAAAATCCTTCGTTAAAAATGGTCCCAATTTTACTGCTCTTATCACTACATTGTATAAACAGCTATGTTACTAAGCTAGCTAGTGCAAATAACAAATTAGGACTATGTTTATAGCTCAAGAGACAGTGGCTAATCGAATGGGGTCGGGTATCAAAAAGCAATTAAATGCAAATAAGTTAACATAACTTTTAAACTAAAATAATTAGTTTTTTTTATTAATTTTCCCTATGTAGTTAGCGATCTGATGATGCACTGACACTGGCTTAACGTTGAATTTTGGGACACGCTGTATAGGGACAAACATAAAAAAGCGTTATTGTTATAAAACAATAACGCTTTTTTATGTTAGCGGCGGTATCGTTATCCTTACATAGTATAAACTATGTAAGGATAAGGATACCGCTAGGACAAAATCACAGGCAACACCTTGTATATCCATAAAATCATTCACAATACGTTCATTTTTAACCGACTTCCAACAGAAGGAGGTTATCAAGTCAATGAGTTTTTTTTTTTTTTATGTATGTTCGGACGTCGAGCAGCGAGTTCTGAACCGATTTACGTGATTCTTTTTTTGCTCGATGCAAAATAGCTGCCATTTGGTCCCATATTTACGTTTTAAAAAAACTATTTAGTAGTTTTTGAGTTATTTTTAATAAACATGAAAAAAAAATGGGACTTTTTTGCTTTCTCGGCTTACGTAGCCTAAACTATAGGCCCCATGAAAATTTGGGTATTACCAGATCGTAGCTCTTTAAATGTGCTAATTTAAAGTCCGCGATAGCATATATCTATCTTCTATGGTTTTCTCATAAAAAACATTTTTTCATAAGAAAATTTTACTCGACTTTCGACGCTATTCTTAGAATTACCTATGAATCCTTATCCAAGTAAATATGTTCAACATCAAGAGAATTTAATGCAGATTATAGTTGACCTTTGAAGGTAATCTTTTTGACCAATACTTTAGAAGATATGAAGGTTTTAAACCACGCGGAACGTGAAAAATTACAAAAACGTTCCAAATTGAGCGAGACAAGTGTTTTCTTGCCATATACAGCCTAAACTATAAAACCTACATAAAAACTATAATGTGCAATCAATACATAGTGAAATTGCCTACATAATTGTCTTTGGTGGCATTTATCTATATTCTATGATTGTATCACAATAATATTTTTTTTCTCAAAAAAATTTCAATTAAAATGCATTTTGCAAGTTACGACGGTATTATTTCGTATTCGGCATGAATCCTTATCCAAATAAATATAATTTTGCGTTAGAGTATTAAACGTAGATTATAATTGCCCTTTACAGTATAAGATTCTGACCAATTGTTTAGAAGATATTACATAATTAAAACAAACTAAGCGCGTTCGAAAATGCAACAGAAGCGCGCGGGCGCATAGAAATACTTATATGCTCGCGGCGATGTAATATGTTTGTTGTAATAGTATTTACACGACATATATTTCTTGACTATTGTATATAATTAAATTAAGATATAATAATTGTTGTCTTGTAGGCCAATCAGATGAGGATGGCCGCAATATGGAGTACATATTAAGTATTTTGTTATAAATAACTGCGCTGACGAAGTCTCCCGCAACAACTAGTACTCGTATTAAATAGCTTTAATTTGTTTGTTTCAGATTTCGTAGTTATAATTTTTAAAATAAACTATTTATTTCATATATTAAGATAATAAAACACAACGGAATGTTATAATGTCTATGGTGTGATAGAAAAATTCTACTGTAGTTTACAGAACAGCCTATTAAAGACACTAAAAAGCTTAAAATAAAATAAAAAAAACTGCGTTTAAAAAAACCGCCTTCCAAAACCAAAAAAACATATTTAAATAAAAAAAACTAAAAAGTACAAAATAACTTAGTATAGAATAAATTAATTTTATACACCGCTTATGCAAACCATTCAGACCTTTAATATTAATAAAATACTATTATTTGTGAGCTATATCTATTTATTGATAGGTTTGAAGGCGGAGCCAAGCCTTAAACAAAATAAAACGTACTATTATATACAGCTTACTTACTGTAATACAATTTGTATACTAGATATTAGCCAACCTAAACAAACCAACTCACAGCGCATGTAGGTGTTATGTATCCCTATTATATTTTGCTTGGCTCCGACCTCAAACCTATCAATAAATAGATATAGCTCACAAATAATAGTATTTTATTAATATTAAAGGTCTGAATGGTTTGCATAAGCGGTGTATAAAATTAATTTATTCTATACTAAGTTATTTTGTACTTTTTAGTTTTTTTTATTTAAATATGTTTTTTTGGTTTTTATGGTACAATATTAGTAATTTTAAATTACAAAGTTCACAAATAACTTAAAACACTGATTCAATTTTAGATTGTAACACTTTAAGTTACTAAGCGATTTCTTAAGTATAATTACATACATTACAACTTACATCGAAAGCTATCAGTACTTGCTAACTTAGAGGGTAAAGTTTCACTTGAAACTTGTATGAACACCGCGAGCTTTAGCGTTTGAATATGGTCGTTAGTCAACTCCTGTCACCACGGAAACAACTCTGACTGAATATGTTTCACTAGAGCAGTAGTTATCTCAGTACTGCAATTGTTGCAACACTGTCATACTGTAACAAAATAGATTAATATAAGCAGATGAGACATGACATATGTCATACTGACAGCGACTGAGACATATTTATACGAAACATACGTAGTAAGACAGTGACATAGATCTTTCGTCCCTTTCTCCGTATACGATTTAGTTTGTTTGGGTCCAGTAATACGACCCAAATGTAATGTATCATATAGTATTGTGGCGCTACTAGCGTTTTCGGCGAACTATTTTTTCTAAGTCCCAGGCAAAGTCTTAATTGGTCTAATGTGATGTGATGCACCCACAAAATACGTATGACGTTTAAGGCATTTTTTGTCCCTCAACCGTATACGCTATAGCCAGTTCTATATCTTTCTCTTTCTACGTGTAACAATAGTATTGTTGTGCCTTCGTGTGTACTTGCTCTAATGGCCGTGGTTAAAATGTCTGCTGGTTGGTAGCGTTGGTAACTGTTTTGTTAAAAAGTGGGCCAACAATACCCTTTGCAGGCTTAGCTTAGTCAGTCAGTTATTCTATAAGAACTAACGGATGAAGAAGTGCTTACGCTCGGAATTTGTAAACACCTATGTTACTCGGAAATAATGTAGCTCCCTAATGGTGAAAGAATTTTTGAAATCGGTCCAGTAGTTCTTGAGTTATTTCAATACATACAAAAATACAAAGTTTTCCTCTTCATAATATTATAAAAGGTCACAAATCAGGAAGTGCTAGATAGAATAAAAGAAGAGAGGAATATATTAAACACCATAGACAATAGGAGAGGTAAGATGTTGGGGCATCTGATACGACACGACGACCTGATAACCACAATTATAGAAGGTAAAATAGAAGGAAAGAGAAAGAGAGGAAGACCGAGGGGAAGTTATATAGATCAAATAAAAAAGAAAGTGGACGTCGTGTCGTATTAGAGGATCATAATCTTGGCACAGGAAAGAGAGGGTTGGAAGGAACTCCACCGACAAGGTCAAAAACCTTAAATTAAAGAAGAAGAATATTAGTATAGACTAGTTGTTGTGCGCGACTTCATCGGCGTGGAATTAAAAAAATATACCCTATGTTACTCGGGGATAACGTAGCTCTCTAATGGTGAAAGAATTTTTGAAATCGGCCGAGTTGTTGTTGAGTTATTTCAATACAAATAAAAATACAAAGTTTCTCTCTTCATAATATTATTGTAGTATAGATATACAATAGATTAACAAGGTATTTTTCTTTTATGAAAAACTTTTGGATTTGACTTTATAATAGTTACTTGTAGATGAAGTTATACTTGGAGAATACAGAATAAATACCTGGTCAGTTTCAAAGCTCAAGTATTCTAAAGTTAGATAACTTAGCATAGCTCGCCAACTTCAACTTACTTGACATTATCATAGTTTTGCTTACGAAGTATTCCAAGAACTTAACTTAAGAAAAATAAAAAAAAAACTGCGTTTAAAAAAACCGCCTTCCAAAACGCAAAACATATTAAATAAAAAGCTTAAAAAAACTAAAAATTATAAAATAACATAGTATAGAATAAATTTTATACACCTCTTATGCAAACCATTCAGACCTTTAATATTAATAAAATACTATTATTTGTGAGCTATATCTATTTATTAATAGGTTTGAGGTCGGAGCCAAGCGAAATATCATAGGGATACATAACACCTACATGCGCTGTGAGTTGGTTTGTTTACGTTGGCTAGTCTCTAGTATACAAATAGTATTACAGTAAGTAAGCTGTATTTAATATTACGTTTAATTTAATTAGGGCTTGGCTCCGCCTTCAAACCTTTCAATAAATAGATATATCTCACAAATAATAGTATTTTATTAATATTAAAGGTCTGAATGGTTTGCATAAGAGGTGTATAAAATTTATTCTATACTATGTTATTTTATAATTTTTAGTTTTTTTAAGCTTTTTATTTAATATGTCTTTGCGTTTTGGAAGGCGGTTTTTTTAAACGCAGTTTTTTTTTTATTTTAAGCATTTTAGTGTCTTTAATAGGCTGGTCTATAAACTGCAGAAGAATTTTTCTACTACACCATGTACATTATAACATTCCGTTGTGTTTTATTATTTTAGTATATGAAATAAATAGTTTATTTTAAAATTTATGTCTTAATTTAATTATATACAATAGTCAAGAAAGATATGTCGTGTAAATACTATTACAACAAACATATTACATCGCCGCGAGCATATATTTCTATGCGCCCGCGCGCTTCTGTTACATTTTCGAACGCGCTTAGTTTGTTTTAATTATGTAATATCTTCTAAACAATTGGTCAGAATCTTATACTGTTGAAGGCAATTATAATCTACGTTTAATACTCTAACGCAAAATCATATTTATTTGGATAAGGATTCATACCGTATACGAAATAATAACGTCGTAACTTGCAAAATGCATTTTAATTGATTTTTTTTGAGAAAAAAAATATTATTGTGATACAATCATAGATTATAGATAAATGCCACCAAAGACAACTATGTAGCCAATTTCATCATCTATTGATCGCACATTATAATTTTTATGTAAGTCTTATAGTTAAGGCTGTATACGGCAAGAAAACACTTGTCTCGCTCAATTTGGAACGTTTTTGTAATTTTTCACGTTCCGCGTGGTTTGAAACCTTCTTATCTTCTAAAGTATTGGTCAAAATGATTACCTTCAAAGATCAACTATAATCTGCATTAAATTCTCTTGATATTAAACATATTTATTTGGATAAGGATTAATAGGGAATTCTAATAATAGCGTCCAAAGTCGAGTAAAATTTTCTTATGAAAAAATGTTTTTTGTGAGAAAACCATAGAAGATAGATATATGCCATCGCGGACTTTAAATTAGCACATTTAAAGAGCTACAATCTGGAATACCCAAATTTTCGTAGGACCTATAGCTTACGCTACGTAAGCCGAGAAAGCAAAAAAGTCCCATTTTTTTTTCATGTTTATTAAAAATAACTCAAAAACTACTAAATATTTTTTTTTAATCGTAAATATGGGACCAAATGGCAGCTATTTTGCATCGAGCAAAAAAAGAATCACGTAAATCGGTTCAGAACTCGCTGCTCGACGTCCGAACATACATAAAAAAAAAAAACTCATTGACTTGATAACCTCCTTCTGTTGGAAGTCGGTTTAAAATAGAAAGTTTCTCTAAAAAAAATGGTTAAAATGTTTTGACCCATGATGGGCTTCATTTTCAGCAACATGACGTCTACCGCGTATTTTGCGTGAATACACATATCTTTGAATTTCTTTGCTGATATGTGCAGGTCTCATCATGATGTTTTCCTTCACCTGAGAGAGTCGGGTAAATACGTACATATGAAAATCGAAACACATTGGTAGATGGCGGGATTCGAACTCGGGACCTGCAGCTTACAAGTCAAGAGCTAAACCTCTGAGCCACCGACGCTCTCAAATATCTCTATTTATAATATTAGTATAGATTTATATAATAACAAAAACGGAGTGTAAACTTCATATACGTGCTTCCGAGATGGAGAAACGTGACTACAGATTCATGCAGAACTTAATTTGCATTCGGGCCCCGAACTAAGTTGGCAGGGACACTAAGCTGTAGCAACGGGCATTGCATCATATCTAGAATTTACACCTATGTGACATGCAAAACCAAACATAGGTAGATAGATAAACTAGCACGTATCCAGGGGAGCTACCTAAAGCTTTCGATTGGCGATATCGTAGATGGAATCGACAAAAATGTGTGAAATTGACAAAGACATTCGATAAGTCAGGTGATTGTCGCGTGTGAGATATCGTGAATGTCAGTTTCATATATTTTTGACGTTCGCTATAGAATCGCTTACCTAATCTAACCTAACAATTTATGGCATACTAGCTACCGCCGTCGACTCCGTCTAAGCCTCCGTGTTCTTCCAGACTTTGCTCAACATCTGTACGTTTATCAAGATTTAGTTTCAGCCGTCGTGGAGATAATTTCAAACAAAAATCCATCCAAACTTTCACATTTGTAATATTAGTAAGAAATTAGATTAGTTTGTCTCCAGATGATTTTTTTATACGAGTTACGAAAGTAATAAATGTAGTAGCAAAAGAAAAAAATCGTTTTATTCCTCCAAAGAATACGGTCACAAAAATACTAGAGCACTAAAACCCAACTTGATTGCTTATACGCGACGTAATGTGAAAGCATAAAAATAGTACAATGTAAGAAAACGCGCATCAGTTTAAGCAGAATATAGTCTGTCATTTATGAAAGACTATGTATAACCCCTGACTCCGTCCGCCATGAACTTAAAAATAACATAGTAGCATTTTTTTTGTTTACGGCGGGTAAATATTCAAAACAATTATCATCCCCTTCTAGGGAAAGACAGGCTTATGTTTTTTTTATATTACAAAGTGACAAACGAGCAAGCGGCCGCCTGGATTCGCTGCCCATAGACATCTGCAATTGCAGATGCGTTGCCTACCCTTAATCTACGGAGGAGGAGACGCACAGCAAGTGGATAATTCCTCTTCCTATACGTCTCTTCCCTGCAATCCACTACCCCTTCCCATCATTTCCTTAAAAGGAAATGATAAGAAGAGAAAGTGGACTAAGATAAGGCATTCAGCATCACACTCATCAGACAAAACACGGTATTGCTTTCATTGCAAGCCTTTCTACTGTGTGGTCGTGGTATGTCACCGGGCGAGCTGGACAATTCGTGCGAAGATTTTAAAGCGGGCTCTACCACTGTCAGGTTAGAACTTAAAAAATGTTTTCGTATTGAAAATGAATTAAGCTACGAGTTTCCGTTAACAGTGGCTGTCAGTAAAGTAAAGGCTGTGGTTAATTGCATTTTGCAGGCGACGACGTTAACCGTTGAAACTTTAAATGAACTGAAAATGTAAAAGATCGATTCAAACTAATTTAAAGTAAGTAACTTTGGAACGTTTAAGTTTAATAGTTTTATAGAGTTGTCTATTTAAGCATTGAAGTTAAACAGAGACTATTTTAAAATTTAATCAGTTAATAATTATAAATATGCAAATTATTTTTATGATGGGAAGGGAAAGAGAAATCTCCTCTTCCCATCCCTTCCACTGTTGATTAAAGGTAAACGCAAAAAAAAAACAATAAATATTCGTCAATAGATGGCGCTATTTTCAATTACAATTGTGTGAAGATATATTTTTATGTTTTATGACAATTTTGCCCTTTTTTATATCCCCGTGTTTGTCTAGTACAATACTAACATACTAATTCAACATAGTACCATTAGATAGTGTCATAGAGTGATATACGATTCGAGGGACATCGCAGAGTCTTGCCAGACGTAACAAAGCTGTTAGTCTGCATACACACGGACGCTATTTTACGAAGGCGTCGACGTTTTTTTAACGCCATCGCTCATACGATCGCTGATAAATGACTCATGTTTCGTTCGTCTAACGCAAGTAGTAGTTCGACCTATTTTGAGCTCAATGTTCCGCAACTCCACGACTAGCGCGTATTTTGCGTGACTTAACACACAAACATATCTTTGAATTTCTTCGCCGATATGTGCAGACATCACGATGTTTTCCTTCACCGTAGGAGCGTCGGGTAAATATGTAAAAACGGAAACGGAAAATGGAAAAACACATTGGTACATAGTGGGATTCGAACTCGGGACCTGCAGTTTATAAGTCAAGAGCTAAACCCCTAACGCTGCGCAATAAAAAAATTAAAAGCACCGCCGTGTGAGTTACATACAAATGCGTTTGTTCTATCTCAACGCTTTTTTAAACGCGCGTTGAAAAAACGTTCGTGTGAATGGGGTTAACAGTAGTGGAATAACGACACATAGTTTGGACTTCATCCAACACAATACAAGAATGTAAGTGCTACTAAAGTTTAGCTGAGTTTTCTTGTCTAAATTAACAAATGACAACTCGCGTTTATCACCGACCTATATTAATAGACTAGCTGTTACACGCGACTTCGTCCGCGAGTAATTAAATTACATAGCCTATGCTACTCTGGGATAATGTAGCTTTCTAACGGTGAAAGAATTTTTGGAATCGGTCCAGTAGATTTTGAGTTATTTCAATACATACAGAAATACCAAGTTTCTCTCTTTGATTAAATATAAAAAGTATGTTATTGTGCTTATTTTTGCCGTTTTGGCGCTAATGCTAGCGTTTGTAAGGAGGTGACTTCAACACAGAGTTCACCCAAAGTATCTTTCGATTGACGATATCGCTGATGGAATCTACAAAAATGTATGTAACTGACTATGACATTCGATAAATCATGTGCTTGTCACGCGTGAGATATCAAAAGTTACAGTCAGTTCCATACATTTTTGATTTTCGCTATCGAATAGCTTTGTAGCGCATGTGTTTTGGGTAGTGTCCCAGCGTTTAATTTGAAACGAAAAAGCAGATTATCTATAATATTTATAGAGATCAGTGGCCTTAACTCTAAATACTGAGGGATTATTATGGATATTCCTTAGATCGGTTTTGTAACTTTATCGATTTTTAATATGATAAGTGCAGCGCCCCTACCGGGCGTAAAGTACACTAATAAATTATGTTAAGTTAAGTTATGATTAAGTTAATTTAAGTTATGTAATGTACTAAAAAAGAGCCTTGCCTACAAACCTCTTGGGAGGTTTGGCGGAGAAAAAAATGGAAAAAATAGTAAAAATTAAAGAAATAAATAAATAAAAAAAAATCTTTTACAAATCGTATTCGCAACCCCATCGACATTTCATGATAGACCCCCAGTTATTTCGCAATCAAAAATATAGAAATACATTTCGATACTACGTTTTAATATCATGTGAACCCAAAATTAGTATAATAATAAAAAAGTTTCTCTTAATAAAAGCCTTTTGCGGTGCAAATTAAACGAAATAAAAAGCCACGCGGCGCTCAAAGACTAGGTTTTGTTCTTTTTCCCGTCATGTTCGTTTTAGAAAGAACTAACATTAAAACTGATGTAAAAATATTCATAGAGAATACATTTCTTTTCAATCTATACTAATATTATAAAGAGGAAAGGTTTGTACATTTATATTGAAATAACTCAAAAACTACTTAACTCTGGCAGTGGTAGAGCCCGCTTTAACATCTTCGCACGTATTGTCCGGCTCGCCCGGTGAAATACCACGACCACACAGAAAACAGGCGTCAAATGGAAGCAATTCCGTGTTTCGTCTGAGGAGTGTGGTGCCGGAGGACTAACTTTTAATCCGCTTTCCCTTCCTATCCTTTTTCTATAAGGAAATGATAGGAAGAGGAAGTGGATTTTCCGGTGGAGGGGACGCACAGTGAGAGGAATGATCCTCTTGCTGTGCGTCACCTCCTCTGAAGAATAAGGGTAGGCAACGCATCTGCAAATGTAGATGTCTATGGGCAGCGGTCGCTTCGCTATTTCAGCGAATTAAAGTGGCCGCTTGCTCGTTTGCCACTTTTTAATATAAAAAAAAAAAACCGATTTCAAATATTCTTTCACCATTAGAAAGCTACATGATCTCCAAGTAACATAAGCTATATTTTTAAATTCCCCGCGAACGCAGTCAGTAACAACAGCTAGTGTATTATGTATTGTAAAATGTCTTTAATATTCACGTTTATATTATCATCTAAATATTAAATATTCATTTAATATTATGATGTAAAATTAACGCCTCAAACATCGATTAACAATCAATTATCTCAAATATACCGCAAATTGAAAATCAAACGCCATTTATGGCTGTAATTTACTATTTAATTACAAAATGGATGATTAATTTATTTAGAAATAAATTAACTAAAAGCTTAATTAAAAAAGATAATATAACAAGCTTGTAATCAACAAGGGTAGGCAGAGACCGAGGTCTTTCAATTTATGCGGAAAAAATTAAACTACACGTATTAAATACCACAATGAAAGTGACAGTGGTAGAGCCCGATTCAACATCTACGCACGAATTGGTCAGCTCGCCCGGTGAAATACCACGACCGCACAGAAGACAGTTGTGAACCGGAAGAGATTCCGTGTCACGTCTGATGTTTGGATAAATTAAAGCAACAATTACATTCGTTTACTTATCCTAAACTTAGTAGTCTCTAAATACTTAAATGCAATTAAGTTGTGCGTTAAGTTTAGATCTAAGTTAAGACAAAGTTTCGAAGACATGGCTGGAATCTACAATGTTTCGTCGCTTTCAAAGTGCGACGTTAAAGTTGTACACCGCTGGGATAGTTCTAGTGACCTTTTTGTTTTTGTTTTTAAACTAACATTAATCTAGTAAATGTTAATAACTAGCTATAGTCTGTGACTCCGTCTGTGTGGAATTAAAAACATAGTAACATTTGTCCTTCCAGGCTATGTCCTACATCTGTGCAAAATGTCATCGAAATCCATTTAGTTGTTTCGGAGATATCTTTTTTTTATAATACAAAGTGGTTACCAGAATTCGCTACAAAATCTGAAGCGTCCCCTGCCCATAGACATCTGCAATTGCAGATGCATTGCCTATCCTTAATCTACGGAGGAGACGCACAGCAAGAGGATACCTCTTCCTATGCGTCCCCTTCCCCGCCAATCCACTTCCCCTACAAACAAACATCCATTCATCTTTACTTTTGCATTTATAATACTTGTAAAATATAACGACTAAAAGGACTGAATATTTGTAGTTTTAGATAAATAGCACTTTCAATATAAAATCAAATAGTTTTCCCGATTTCCAAGCCTCTACAACTTGTAACTAATGGACTCCGATGCGGTTTTACCCATTACATCAAATATTTAGGTTAGTTTGGAACTTTGTTGTTGCATTATTTATTGTATGTTAGCTTAAATTAGGGAATGTTATTTTATAATCGAAAGTTAACAGTTTACATTATTTATTTAATAATGAAAAAGTTGATCAGATTAGAACAAATACAGTCAGACCTGAATAAAGCTTTTATAAGCTTAAGTCATTCTCTGGTCCCGACGAGCTACTTATATAACCGAGAAATTCGGATAATAATTCTGTCCCTTGGACTCTTGCTTCATCACCAGCTCACTATACGTCCCCAGCGAGGGGCACGGAGCCTACCCCCTAAGGGGTGACTAGGCCATAGTCAACCACGCTGGCCAAGTGCGGGTTGGTGGACTTCACACATATCTTTGAATTTCTTCGCCGATATGTGCAGGTTGCATCACGATGTTTTCCTTCACCGTAAGAGCGTCGGTTAAATATGTACATATGAAATTCGAAAATCGAAAAACACATTGGTACATGGCGGGATTCGAACTCGGGACCTGCAGATTGCAAGTCAAGAGCTAAACCACTGAGCCACCGACCCCTTGCTTATCAAGGTTCAATTGTACAGTCAAACCTTGATAAGCAAGAAACCTCTATAAGCTAGAGACATTGGCCGGTGCCGACGAGCTACCTCCATAAGCGAGATAAACAGATTATATAGTAACCTCTATAACCTCTAAATGACAAATATCGCGGTCCCGGTCTCGCTAATCTAGGTTCTACTGTATTAATTTATAGTCAAACAAGGATGTCTGAAAGGTTGGTGAGTCGCGATATCAGGAGGTTCACCCAAAGTATCTTTCGATTGGCGATATCGCTGATGGAATCGACAAAAATGTATGTGACAATAACATTCGATAAGTCATGTGCTTGTCACGTGTGAGATATCGAACGTAGTTGTCAGTTCCATACATTTTTGTTGTTCGCTATCGAGTCGCTTTGTAGCGTATGTTTTTTTTTATAAGACATGAGGCAAACGAGCAGCGGGAACACCGAGGTGATCAACGACGCCCTACATCTGCAATACCAGAGGAACCACAGATGCGTTGCCGTTGGGTAACTCCCAGGTCTTAAAAAATGTTTGTTTTAAAGAGATTTCTTTTGAGCACGTAGCTTTCGATACGTAAGGGTATTACCAGCGGTCGTGTGCTCGGATTACCGAATCACGTTCTGTTAGGATTAAATGAAACTTTGTCCTAATCAAGGTTTAGTTTTTCAAAGAGAAAGTTTTCACATAAACCTTTGTAGTAGTTGTCTTTTTTTTCCATTTGTGGCATTTTCTACGATTACATAGGTTTATTTGATTTTCTGATAAGCCTTGTTCGCACCAGGATAGTATTTTAGTCGAGTAGCAAGTAGCATTTATCCGAACAAAGGATTTACTACTGTTCGGACTCTTTTAAGCTGAAACCTTCGCACTAGGGTACTAATTTAGTAACTAAACGTGTCCGAACTGCAACACTTTAGTAGAATATATTAGTAAATCCTTTGTTCTTATACTTGCTACTCATCTAAAATACTATCCTAGTGGGTACAAGGCTATAGAGATAGTCAACCACGCTGGGCCCGTGCGGGTTGCTCGATATCACACATCTCTTTGAATTTCTTCGCCGATATGTGCAGGCATCACGATGTTGTCACCTTAAGAGCGTCGGGTTTGTAAGTACATATGAAAATCGAAAAATAAATTTGGTACATGGCGGGATTCGAACTCGGGACTTGCAGTTTACAAGTCAAGAGTAAAACCCCTGAGCCACCGACGCGCTCTTTTAGAATGTTTAATAAAATACTATAATATAAAAATACATTGTGAAAAACGAATGGAATAAGTCGTAAAGTTCACGTAACGCCGGAAGCCAATAACAATATTTCTAACGTAATAATGGCGGCCCAAATCCGTTTCCTCTCAAAACAATTTATTTAGTTCCCTTGCGACGCGCTACTTTACCTCTGCCCGTTCAATATTTCACGCTTCATACATTCTTCTGGCAAAATTCAAAGATATTGTTACTCTAATCTGAAGGAAATAAACTATACTAGGCTAACAATACGAGTACCTCTGGTGTTAAGTGTACGGGAGCTACCGGAAGTAATTTTCGATCGGCGATATCGCCGATGGAATTAGCAAAAATGTATGAAACTGACAACGACATTCGATAAGTCATGTGATTGTCACGTGTGAAATATCGAACGTCATAATAGCTTCATTGTAAACGTGCTATGTGTAACCTCCCAGATATTTAATCCAGTAATCGTGGGCTTGAATCCTGCCATAGTACAAGTCCAGAGCTTAAAAAATCTAATATTGAGTAAACAAATGAAAAATTAAAAAACAAACAAACAAATTATTAACAGTGGTAGAGCCCGCTTTAAGATCTTCGCACGAATTGTCCGGCTCGCCCGGTGAAATACCACGACCACACAGAAGACAGGCGTCAAATGGAAGCAATTCCGTGTTTCGTCCGAAGAGTGTGGTGCCGGAGTCATAATTTTAATCAATTTTCCCTTCCTATCCTTTGTTATAGGGAAATAATGGGAAGGGGAAGTGGATTTTCTGGAGGACGCATAGGGAGAGGAATTATCATCTTACTGTGCGTCTCGTCCTCCGAAGATTGAGGGTAGGCAACGCATTTGCAATTGCAGATGTCTATAGGCAGCGGTCGCTTCGCTATTTCAGCGAGTCCGGGTGGCCGTTTGCTCGTTTGCCACTTTGTAATAGAAAAAATAATAATAATAATAAAAAGACCAATTGGATTTGGAGGACTTAAAACTGGTACATTGACCCCAATATATCATGGGTCGGTAAGATAAGGTTAAGATGATTTATTTCTATAATTTCACATGTTAACCTTACGTGTACTAACAAGATAATTTGCCAGGATTTTCCTGCGCTTTGATAAATTAAGCCTATTCAAATATTTACCATCAATTAGTGTCAAGGGGATTGCGACAGATGACACAATTAACTTCACTGATTAGAATGCTTAATAATACATAGTATAAAACAAAGTCGCTTTCTCTGTCCCTATATCCCTATATATGCTTAAATCTTTAAAACTACGCAACGGATTTTGATGCGGTTTTTAATAGATACAGTGATTGTAGAAGAAGGTATATATGTTTAACTAGCGACCTGCTCCGGCTTCGCACGGATTGTTTTGAGTGACGTTTAAACATTGGGCCATAAGTGAAATAAGGCTATATCAAGTAAGGGACTTATAGGAATAATATAATATTCGCATGGGTCCCCTACTTCAGTGACTCAAGGTAGACAACTCATCTGTACTTGCAGCATAAGCAGCCATTGTTCTGCCATTGCGGTGAATTCTGGTGGCCATTTGCTTGAATAAGTGAGGCAGGTTATTAATAAACTTAAACATATTCCCCTTTATTCCGAAACGAGAATCAGCGTTATTACTGTTGTACTTTCAACGTTTGGTACTTGTACATTCATAAAATGTATTCCAAAATACAGAACATCCTTGTTCCTAGTACTTCTTATGATACATAATTTGGTCCAAAGAGACCCCTGGTCTTATTTAGGTCCGAGTGTCCTCTAGTGTCGAATAATCGATGACGGTCCTCGTTTATCGTAATACTTTATATATTTTTTCGGAATAAGGGGGATTGTAACTAGCAAGTACAATAAACTTTTCTTACGGTCGTTACTCAATAGATGTCACTGTAACAATTTCTCAAGCGAGCGCGGACTTTAATAGCTTTCAAAAACCCGCAACGTCACGGGCCATTTAGTAAAGTATCTAGTACGCTAGTAAGAGCTCTTCCTTTTCAAACTTGTTAAAATGTCTTTAAAATATACGCTTAATTTTTTAAATTATTAACCCTACTGCTACATTTTATACTGATGTCACCTAACGCCAAAGTAAAATCTCCGTTTTTACCGCGAACTCGGTCCTTTCTTATAATCGATTCCTTTTTATAATCGATTATATAATAAACTTGATTAATATAGTTAATAAATTGATTTTAAATCAAACAGTAGGCATACAATTATATTAGGATCGGAGAGTATTTAAATCGGGTCGGATCTCGTCAATATCCGCATTAGGGGCAATTTAGAGACCGACACTAACGAAGGTATCGTCCGGTCCTGTGCGATAGATCGGAAAATTTCATTTGAAATCCACTTAAAATGTGCTTTCTATGGCTATAAGACCTTGTACGCACTAGGACAGCATTTTAATCGAGTAGCAAGTATCCGAACATAGGATTTACTAATCTATTCTACTAAAATGTTGCTGTTCGGACACGTTTAGTTACTAAATTGTGTAGGTTTAGGCTTAAACGAGTCCGAACAGTAGTAAATCCTTCGTTTGGATAAATGCTACTTGCTACTATCCTGGTGCGAACAAGGCTTTACGGGGGCTCTGTTTACTCTCACAGTTTCATTGTGTTAGTAAATCAGAACATTAGTCTTTGTTGCTGCTTCTGCTTTACGTTCCATTTATAAAATCTCAAATATCGTTTCTCCTTATGTTTGTCCAAAGCCAGTCATATAAAATTTTCAATTTGTTTTATCTGAGTAAAGGAGAACGTGACGGAAATAAATTTTTAGATAAGCAATCCCGAACCGTACGCGTTTATTATGTTTTAATTTTAAAATATTTTTTGAAAGAAATATAATGAAATGTTATTCTGTAACATACAGTAACCGGTTTTTAAATTAGTACGGTCATACTATGTTACTATGAAAATTTATTTTTAAAATTCAGATTAGAAGGACCATTTGAAACATGACATATGTCACACTGACAGCGACAGAGACACATTTATACGACATATACGTAAGGTGACAAAGAAAGTGATATAGATCTTTGGTCCCTTTCTCCGTATGCGATTTTGTTTGTTTGGGTCCAGAAATATGACCCTAGCAAATGTGACGTATCATATAGTATTATGACGCTCCAAGCGTATTTTCGGTGAACTTATTTTGGATACGTCCCAAGCAAAGATTTTTGGTTGAAAATCGTAAAATGATGCACACACAATACCTATGACGTAGTCTAAGGCATTATTTGTCCCTCAACCGTATACGCTGTAGCCAGTTCTATACATTTCTCTTTCTACGGTGAAAAAAGACAAATAAGACTAGACACAATTGTATTATAGTTCCTATTTTGTCCACCTTAAAAACTGCCACCACGTCACCTATTTTCATCATCGCCAGCTCGCTATACATCCCCACCGAGGGGCTCGGAGTCTACCCTAAACGGTGACTAGGTCTTAGGCTGGCCCAATGCGGGTTGGTTGACTTCACACATATCTTTGAACATCGATATGTGTAGGTTGCAGCACAACAACTAACTTGGGCGATCCTTTGCTCGTTTGCCCCCTTCGCATATAAAAAAAACGATGTTATCCTTCACCGTAAGAGCGTCGGGTAAATATGTACATATGAAATTCGAAAATCGAGTAACACATTCGAACTCGGGACCTGCAGATTACAAGTCAAGATCCCAAACCCTTGAGCCACCGACGCTCTTATTTTAAATCAATAAAATAATTTCATTAGTTAAAGTGGTACTGTACGTATATAACTTCAAACCAGACGAATAAAAATATCAGTTACATGAAAATATTTATGTTACATTTTATTATAGCGGATTTTACCAGCAAATTTTTCATATAAAAATTATGACCCGCGAAATTGAGGTTAGGTTAAGCTAATGGTTACAACGATTTGTGTTCAAACTTTGTTTAAAATTAATAATAAAGCCCTTTATCCACAAATTTTAGAATTACAATGCTAATTTTATATGTCAAAATGATTATATGTCCCGAATTTCAGTGTGCCTCTTGGCTTAGGCCTCCTCAAAATTTTTCCATTGTTTCGTATCGTGGACAACTATCCTCTTGATGCCATTGTTTAAAATTACATGTTTGAAATAAAACCAGGTTTTTTAAATCTAAATTATTTACCAAACAGTATTTTAAATAATTTAAATACAAAGAAAAGCAATAAAACTAAAATATAAAGTGACCTAATAGACTACAATTTAAAGACTTCCGATGTGTTTTCTAGACAGGAGAAGGGACGTTGAAAAGAACGAAGAAAAAGAACGGGGATTCCTTCCCGTTTTACAGAAGAGCTTCATTCGTTTCGAGCTCCAAATTCTCTTTCCCTTCTCATCCTTATAATATTAAATATTTATTCATTATTTCTATGATACGAGTATTAATGTAAAAGTTAATAGTTTTAAATATATTTGAGTTCTAATTTTTGCGTCTTCTATTCACTAACAACAGTTTCTTGAGACTGTCTCAATAAAGTATAATAACTGTAAGCTCCTTTTAAAATCTGAAAATATAAATTCCAAATGAAATTATTAATATTATTTAATAAATGTGTATTCTTCTGTTTTTATTATCAAAGAACGGAATGAACGAAAAGCGGGAACGAAGGTGATCGTCTAAGTTCATGACAATCGCAATACAAGAGGAACTGTAAACGCGTAAAGGTGAGCGCCTATCGGAAAAGAGTAAAGAGCTGAGCGGAAGCTGGGCTTCCCATTTTTCATTTTCATACGAAACTGCATACTTGTATCCCCACCAACAAAGAGAAATAAGATATGACAAAAAGAGTCGAAACGTGCTTGGGAGCTGGGCCGTGTCCGTTGGACTCGCTTTGCTCAGCTCTTTGTTGGTGGGGACGGAAGCACATTTGAGGCTCAGCGCACCATCTGCCGCTCATTACTATTTTTCGGTATGCGCTCACCTTTATTATTTTAATAAATAATAAACTCACGTTTATAAAAGTGGCTACAGTTAAATTTGAGAACGGTCCAGCGGAAAAAACTATAGTTCTATTGAACTGTCCGATTATTATTTGGATATCCTTTTGACAACGTTTGTTTCTGTTCCACCAAATGCTATTGTATGGACCATTCATTACTTGCATGCTCTAAAAAAGTTCACACCAAAATTATTAGTAAAAAAATCTCTTGTGTGTGACCACGACAAATGGCGGGTAGATGGACCAGACAAGAGGGATAGCTATAATACACAGCATTGGTGGTCGTGGTCGGATACAAAGGTAAAGGAAAGACAAAGAAATTATGGATGGATGTCATTAAAGAGGATATGACAAAGGGGTGATTTCAGCTATGACAGCTGATAGAGAAGAATGATTTAACCAACTCGCACTGGGCCAGCATGGTTGACTATGATGTAGTCACTCCTAACACTGTGTAAGCCCCGAACATCTCGATGGGGATGTATAGCGACCTGATGATGATGAGATACGTATGAAGAAGTACAGTGTAGACTCTCCATAGGAACTACGACTAGTTGAGGAATATGAGAATCTCCTATAGTTGTAAAACAAATGAACGATTTCAAGTTTCACTGACCGCATAAAAGAGGTCGTTACTATGCCAACAGTAAATAAATAACTGAGCAACTCCAAAGATTAAATATTCCGTAGTGAGAAAGCGTTGCATTGCACTCGTCTCCACCTGAAAAGTTAGTTACATTTGACATCAAAGGGGAATATTCAAATTGAAATGCACAAAGCAATTTGAAATTAAATTTGTACCAAGTTTATTTACTTTCTGATACTTTATAAAATATTCCTGCATTTGATGTAGTGTAAATTTTACTATCTACGAGTACTACTTGTATTAAATGAAATTATTATCTCTGTAGCAAATAAAATGGGAAAATTCACCTCAGATATTCTAATACTTCTTGAAAGGTGGCATGTTTACGAAACTAAAAAGCCTAATGATATAGATCAATTTAGTTGACAAGAACCTGCTCCCTTATATAGTGAGGAATAAGGATAGAGAGACAGACGACTATATGTTTAATACAACTATAACGATTGTGGTAGTAACCTAAATGATGAGTGTAATATAATAAAGTTTCTTACTGTTATTTGATAAGCCGTTGCACACAACATTACTGAGCACACGAACATATAGAGAAGCATTATCGGTGAGAGACACGAATCAAATAGACGTGTGTACCTGAAAAGAATCATATTAATGCAACAGTCAAAAAACATATCAATGAAAGGTAGCTAGAAATTATTAATCTAACAGTAATAGGAGGCAAGAGATAGACTGGTCTAGCGCTATGACAAATATTCAGTGACGTTTTAGATTAAGAATCAAAAACAAAAGACAAACATAATCTAAGCGTTCATCTAACTTACTTTATCAACTCCACATGTCGTCTATAACAATCACGTAAACGAACATTAGCAACAGCATCAGAAACCGGATTAGATTCAGTACCAAAAATATCAGCACAATCCAACTTCAATAACTCCAATTCACCTTTGAAGAATACCATAATAACCATTGCGTTCGTATCGAATGATGTGATCCAACCTCCTCCATAAATTGATGCAAAACTTTGTATAATCGAAGCGGTTATGTGTCCAGGTATAGTATTCTTGTTAAACGGCACCCAGGAACTTACGACTTGCATGTAAGATTCACTACCATTTCTTACGAGTTCCCTGTATTTTGGTAATGCGGTAAACTTATAAATTGGTTGTGTCATTACTATTATTACCGTCATGTACATCAATGCCCAATATAAGTATGTGATCCTTCGACAGTATTTCGTATATTTATTAATAGTTAATTTCTTTTCCTCATTGTTACTAATACGTTGTGTTAAATCAGCCTTGTTGACGTATTCTATGATACTCTTCCATTGTTTCTGCCAAAATAAAAACGTGGTCACCTTTATAACGCTTACCGTCGCCAGCATAGTTATTTTTAGGTTATTTAATAGAAGAGTTATATTTGATTTTATAAACCAAATATCGACGTATTCGGTTGCTGTGAATATTGTTACGGATAAATGCATTATTAAGTATATGTTTCTTAGGAGCTTTTTCTTTGGTAATAGTAGTCCCCAGAATTTTAATGCTTTTACGTTTGGACCGAGTAATGGCATTTTCTCAGATTCGAGTTTGTCAAGCAAATGTTGCAACATTTTGATTTGAAGTAATTTATATTTTGTGAAGCGAAACTTTATATAGTGTTCGTTTAATTATCTAATTTACTACAGCATGAGTTAATTTGTGAATAGTGTTGTGCCTGTATTTGAATATATATTTATTTATTTTTATGATTTTTTCTCGTGCGAAAAAATCGGTTTAAGGTTTATAGAATTTCATAAGTGAATAGAAAAATATTTTTCATATATTCCTTTAACTTTTTAAAATTGGATTTCAAAATATTGTGACGTAACACCACTAAAATAAAATCGTTGTTCTTTTGTCATGCTTTTGATTTTTTTTAAGTCTTGATGAAAGTTAGCGATTAGTAGATATTTTAAGAGTTTAATATAAAAAAATATACATCTATACTAATATTATAAGAAGAAAAACTTTGCATTTTTGTATGTATTGAAATAACTCAAGAACTACTGGGCCGATTTCAAAAATTGTTAAGAAAGCTACATTTTCTGTGAGTAACATAGGCTATATTAATTAATTCCACGCGGATGAAGTCCCGCAGAACAGCTAGTCTATACTAATATTACAAAGAGAGAGACTTTGTATTTTTGTATGTATTGAAATATATCAAGAACTGGGCCGATTTCAAAAATATTTTCGCCATTAGAAAGCTACATTACCCCCGAGTAACATAGGCTATATTATTTAATTCCACGCGGATGAAGTCCCGCAGAACAGCTAGTGTTATATAAAGTAAATCACTATACTACGATATCAGAATAAAGAAATATAAGAACACTTTTCTTCCATTATTGTAATGATACATAATTTGACAATTTTAAATCCCTCGAGGCTCTTAAGACATATGTGCAAAATCTCATATACATTGGACATTTTTTACTACTTTTTTTTAAATAAAGTCATAACAAACAATAATTTTAATGTAAACTTTACAATTAATTTAATAAATCAAACTTAACACGAGCATAGTTTTATTTTGAGTTTTAAAAAATTTACTAAAGTTATTTAGTCACATCTCTATTAGAAAAGCAAAGAAAAACCAAATTACATATTCTTTTTCCAATTATGATATCAAAATACTAGAGCTGTTTTAATTTACGTCACAGAGTAGATAATAATAAAACACTTCAATTCTACTCTAATATTATAAAACTTTGTATTTTTGTATTGAAATAACTCAAGAACTATTAAGCCGATTTCAAAAATTCTTTCACCATTAGAAAGCTACATTATCCCCGAGTAACATAGGCTATATTTTTTTATTTCTGCGCGTACGAAATCGAGAATAACAGGTAATAAGTAAAATAAGTTACTTCGAACGTAGGCCAGCGAAGAACATAACATTTTGATGAGATACAATAGGTAATCTTTTGAAAATAAAAATAATCTAATTACGGTTACGACTTAGCGGCCTTCAAGAAAAGAGCGTACTCCTCCCTCAAAGGCCGGCAACACATCTGCGGTTCCTCTGGCGTTGCAGGTGTCCGTGGGCGTCGGATCAACTAACTTAGGCGATCTGCTGCTCGTTTGCCCCCTTCTCATATAAAAAAGCACAGCTTAAATGGTGTCTAATATAGGTAATGCTAGTGGCTTAGAAATGCACCTTTTTACGCCTTATACAAAAATAATCAAAAAGCAATATTTTTATCTATCATCATTTTTTTTAATTTAAAAAGCGGCAAACGAGCAAGCGGCCACCTTGATTTGCTGAATTAGCGTAGCGACCGCTGCCCATAGACATCTGCAATTGCAGATGCGTTGCCTATCCTTACTCAACGGAGACGGAGACGCACAGTAACAGGATGATTCCTCTTCCTATGCGTCCCCTCTCCCGCTAAATCCACTTCCCCTTCTCATCATTCCCTTATAAGAAAAGGATAGGAAGGGAAAGTGGACTAAAATTAGGCCGGTACCACACTCTTCGCACGAAACACGGAATTGCTTCCATTTCACGTCAGTCTTCTGTGTGGTCGTGGTATTTCACTGGGCGAGTTGCCAATTCGTGCGAAGATGTAAAAGCGGGTTTTCACTGTTAGATCATCATATTATCGTAGACTACAAATAAAATATAATTAATTTATTTGAATGAAAAAAACAAAGATGTTTTTTTTTAACTGTCAGAATTAATTTATATTGTAACCTCTGCGTAAAGTTATTCTGTGTACGCAATAATGATATTCCTTATTAAAATTGATAGCAGCTGTATTAATTACGGCTATATTGCTTTATATTCTTCAGAAGCGTGAAAATAAACATAACATAATTAAGTAATTTGGTAAAATATAATTTCTAGCTATTTCTTATTAATAACTAGCGGTCGCCAGCGACTTCGTCCGCTTGACGTAAAATATTGAATGGCATAGTTATTCATGCTGAAGAGCACTCATTCCAATTTTCGTGCAATTCTGTGAAAGGAATCACATTTTTCTATACAAACTTTGGACCCTTATTTAAGACCGTTAGGGGTGGAATTTCGTAAAATCCTTTCTTAGATTTTCCTTTTTAAGAATTTAAGATCCAAAAAACGCAGATTTGCGACGATAGTTTGACGAACACTTTAGTAAAGTTTAAAAGTTAATTTCGCTACTTCAATATTGTTTTATTGAAATAATATAGTGGTTAGAAATATGTTAAAAAACACATTATTTTTAAAGAAATTTCGTATTGTCCTAAAATTCTACATACACGTTTATTCTTGGTTTAATTATGTGCGTTCCATATTCATAAATGCGGAGTAAACGGGTGCGGTTTTTGGGCCAGTATAATGTTACAATGTTTTAAGAAAATTGCTCCCTTAGTATGGATTTTTTTTTTGCATTAATTTGAGTAAAAATATGTCGTCTAAAATGGTTGACCTATTTGGACATTTAACAATGTTTTTAATGTTATATTTATTAAAATACTAGCTGTTGCTCCCGTATTTGCCCGCGCGTCATTAAAAATGTATCCTCATGTTAGTCAGTTAGGTAGAAAGAGAAAGATATACAATAGAAATGACTATAGCATATACGGTTGATAGACAAAAAATGCCTTATACTAAGTCCTATGAAGCGAGCATATCACCTCCTGAAAGGCCGGGAACGCATCTGTGGTTCATCTGGTATTGCAGATGTCCGTGGGCGTCGATGATCACCTGGGTGTTCCCGCTGCTCGTTTGCCCCCTTTTCTTATAAAAAAAAAGAAAAAAACCACTTTACGGTTTTAAACCATAACATCATGTCCTCAAGCCTTTGCCTGGGACGTATGAAAAATTAGTTCACTGGAAAATACGCTTGGAGCGCCACAATACTATGTGAAACGTCACATTTGTTTGGGTCTTATTTCTAGACCCAAACAAACAAAATCGTATACGGAGAAAGGGACCAAAGACATTTGTATTTATTTGTATTTGATCTATGTCACTGTCTTTGTCACGTTACTTATCTATATATATAAAAGAGTAGAGGGGTTTCTTAAAATCAGCGCACAACCAAAACTACTAGGTCTAGAGACTTGAAATTTTGTACAGAGGTTACTGTTACTACGTAGATGAGCACTAAGAAAGGATTTTGAGAAATTCGACCCCTAAGGGTCCGAAATGGGTGTCCAAAGTTTGTATGGAGAAAAATGATTCCTTTGTTAGAATTGGATGAAAATTAGAATGAGTGCTCTTTAGCATGAACAAATAAGTTTCTCATTCAAGATTTTTACAATTTTTTACTTTGGGGGGCAAAAAAGGGGGGTCAAAGTACGAATTTAAAAAAAAATCTCGCAGCGTAGGTACGAATTCTAGAGACCTGAAATTTTTCGTAGGAGTTTTTGTTACTACGTAGTTTTGCACTGAGAAAATATTTTCCAAAATTAAGCCCCTAAGGGTCCGAAACGGGGGTCCAAAGTTTGTATGGAGCAACGTGATTCCTTTGTCAGAATTGCATGAAAATTGGAATGAGTGCTATTCAGCATGAATAAATAACTTTGCCATTCAAGGATTTTATAAATTTCTTCTTTGGGGGGGAAAAAAGGGGGGTCATATTTCAAATCTAGAGATATTTTTCACACCTTACATCAGAATTGCATGAAAATTAGAATGAGAGCTCTTTAGCATGAAGAAATCATTTTGGCATTCAAGAATTTTACAATTTTTTACCTTGGGAGGAGAAAAAGAGGGGTCATAGTTGGAATCTAAAAATATTTTCACAGCGTAGATTTGAAATTTTGCATAGGCGTTTCTGTTACGACGCAAAAGTGCTCTGAGAAAGGATTTTACGAAATTCAACCCCTAAGGGTCCGAATAGTTGTTCCTATGTTAGAATTGCATGAAAATTGGAATAAGAGCTCTTCGGCATTAATAAATAACTTTGCCATTCAAGAATTTTTTTTTTTTACCTTGGGGGAAAAAAGAGCGGTCATAGTTCGAATCTAAAAAATTTTTTCACAGTGTAGGTATGAGTCTTAGAAACTTGATATTTTGTTCATGGGTTTCTATTACTACTTCAAACTTATTTTATAAAGGTTAAAATAAGATGAAAAGCTTTGTCTCCAACTTCTAAACTTCAAGCGGACGAAGTCGCTGGCGACCGCTAGTATATCGTATAAATGTGTCTCAGTCACTGTCAGTATGACATATGTCATGTCTCATCTGCTTCTTTTAATCTATGGCCAGTTATAATGTAATTTTCTTTGTCGCATTAGTTTTTGAGTTACATCAATAAATACGAAAACGCAAACCTTTCTTGCTTACAATATTAGTAAAGGTTTACCAGTTTTTAAAATAAAACGTTTTACTATGAAATATATTTTAAAAATTGGTAAAGAAACGTGCTTTTATGATACCGACATTTCTGTGAAAAACGTAAACCGTAAAAATTGCTATAAATTTTTTAAATTGATCCTAATAAAAATGATTTTCATTTCAGAAGATAACTTTTATTACACGAATATTTTAAATTATTTTTCGATTTTATTTTTATTGTAAACACTTTAAATGATACTAAATCTATTTTAATCGTATTTCTATTTTTAAAAACTCTACTAAAATGATTATGAAATTGTGAAAAATATATTTTAATCAGTTTATAAAACTACAATAATAGACGTAGTCTATACTAATATTATAAAGAGAGAAACTTTGTATTTTTGTTTGTATTGAAATAACTCAAGAACTACTGGACCGATTTAAAAAATTCTTTCACCATTAGAAAGCTACACTATTCCCGAGTAAATCAGGTTAAGTTATTTAATTCCACACGGACAAAGTCGAACACAGCAGCTAGGCTATATTAATAAAAGGGAAGACGAATTTCTTAAAATCAACGCACAGCCAAAACTACTGGGTTTAGAGACTTGAAATTTTGTATAGGGGTTACTGTTACTACGTAAGTGTGCACTGAGTAAGAATTTTAAGAATTTCGATCCCTAAGGAACTTGCAATGTTGTAGGGGTTTCTATTACTTTTTCAAATTGATTTTGTAAAGGTTTCACGCGGACAAAATCGCGGGCGACCCCTAGTTTATTTAAATCTTTGAGTTAAATAAAATTTCGTTAAATAAATGTTTTTCTTTTGTTATTTTAGCAATCGAGTTACCTTAAATTAACCGATTCACAGTAAAAGTTTGCGGAAACAAAAGTTATACGTACCGTTTGCAACAGCTGCGACAACACGACATGCTTTTATTTACCTTTGAGCTTTTGTAAATTTTATTTTTGACATTGTTGTGTTGGAGTCGGGAAATAAAATTGGAAAAAAAACTATGGAACTGACAAAATAGTTTTGCAGTGTTGATAAAAAAATTAATTGAGTTTTTATTTTGTTACAAGCCTATATAAAGAGGAAAACTTTGTATTGAAATAACTCAAGAACTACTCGGTCGATTTCAAAAATTCTTTCACCATTAGAAAGCTATATTATCCTCAAATAACATAGGTTATTATTTAATTCCATACAGACGAAGTCGCGAATAACAGCCAGTCTATACTAATATTATAAAGAGAGAAACTTTGTATTTTTGTATTGTTGTTTGTATTGAAATAACTCAAGAACTACAAAGCCGATTTCAAAAATTCTTCCAACGATAGAAAGCTATACTATCCCCGAGTAACATAGGCTATATTTGTTTATTCCACACGGACGAAGTCGCGAAGGACAGCAAATTTTTAATAAAGTTCCAATTATAATATTTATTTTATACGTATTTAATTGGAAGCGTCGATAACTTTCTATATTAATTCTTACTAATATTAAGAGTTTGGATTGATGGATATTTGCTTAAAAATATATCCAGAACGACTGAACGGATCGATGTTTACATAGATGTAGAACATAATCTGGAAGAACACATAGGCTACTTACAATATTTTTTTTATTCCACACAGATGTAGTCATAGGCAACAACTAGTTATGGTAGAGCCCGCTTTAACATCATCGCACGAATTGTCCGGCTCGCCCGATGAAATACCACGACCACACAGAAGACAGGCGTCAAATGGAAGCTATTCCGTGTTTCATCTGCTGAGTGTGGTGTCGGAGGCCAATTTTAGTCCAATTTCTCTTCCTATCATTTCCTTAAAAGGGAATGATGGGAAGGGGAAGTGGATTGGCGGCGGCGGGGACGCATAGGAAGAGATATTATACTTTTGCTGTGCGTCTCCTCCTCCATAGATTACGGGTAGGCAACGCAGATGTCTAAGGCCAGGGGTCGCTTCGGATTTTTCAGCGAATCCTGTTGGCCACTTGCTGGTTTGCCACGTTGTATATAAAAAGAAAATACTGTGCTTATCTGTTTTTTGTAAATGAACGCAGCTTTTTTAAAAAAAATCAACTACTTATTTATTTTCTTACCATGAAACTCGCTAACACAACAGACTCGCCTTAACATACTCAAGTTTAGTTAGTGTTGGCTTTCACGGGTTGTTTTATCTCATATTTCCATGCAGGACTTGTATTTAAGAAATCTCATCTAAGGCCAGTTGTAAAAGTTTGCTAAACTAACTTATCCCGTAAGCTAAGACTTGCAACTGTTAGATAAGGCGTGTGCTTCTAGCGTGGTTACTTTGGGTGTGGTCGTACTATTAGCGTTTTTTATAAGCCGAACATTATATTTGTTGCAGGTTTCAATACCAAATTAAAATAAATGAAAAATTATGAAAATTACACTATAATAAACTTATAGCAAGAAAATAGTTTAGTTAAACAACCGAAAACATTTGCATGAAACTTTTCTGGGGTGTAACTTCGTGGATTTTTAGCGTTAGCCAAAACCAACATTAGCATCGATTTTATTTGAACAACAAAGGAAAACGGAAGCTTGATAGAATTAAAATAGTGCTTTGATAAGCTTATTTAAATGTCAATTATTTTTATTAGGCAAATATTTTGGAGTCAAAATCCTATAATTATATCGCATGGCAAATAAACCAGCAACCACATGATTTCGAAATAGCGAAGCGATTGCTACCCATAGACATCTGCAATTATATTTGTATTATTTGTATTACAGATACGTTGCCTACACGCAAAATAAGGAGGACGGGACGTACAGAAACGCCTCTTCCTATGCGTACCCTAATCAACCAAATCCACTTCCTCTTCCCATCATTTCCTTATAAGAAAAGGGTATACGTTTTGTATCGCTAATACTCTGACCATACCTTACTAAAGTAACATAGTGCGGATAAGATCTAAGTCGTTTTGCAACTCACAAAACCGTTTTGCATGTTGCATTGTTGCTTCCAAATCATTTGTACGTGAGATACAAACTACAACGTATGCATAAAATAATGCTTCTTATACAATGTTGATATTTGCAGTTCTACATACTGCCAAACTATCCATCGATCCCTGTTATACGCTGTGTACGAAGTCTTAGGACTTTGGTGTACATAACTACTTACAACAATTTAACATTCGTTGAGCCCGCTTCAGCATCTTCGCACAAATTATCCGGCTCGCCCGACCACAGAGAAGACAGGCGTCAAATGGAAACAATTCCGTGTCTCGTCCGATGAGTGTGGTGAAAAAGCCCTAATTTTAATCCACTTTCTCTTCCCATTCTTTTCCAATAAGGAAATTATGAGTAGAGGAAGTTTTTCCGAGGAAGGGGACGAACAGGCAGAGGAATTATCCTCTTGTTGTACGTGTCATACTCCGAAGATTAAGGGTAGGCAACGCATCTGCAATTGCTGTGGGCAGCGGTCGCTTCACTATTTCAGCGATTCCAGGTGGCAGCTTGCTCGTTTGCCACTTTTAGAAAAAAAAAACTATTAGTCTACTTAGCAAACATATCGTTGTAGTTTCCAGTATTTAGATTTGTCAGGATTCTCTTATGTAATAGTTACACTTCAAGATTATTACATCGTTCAGATTCATATTTCAGATTAAAAAGAAATATTGTTGTATGAAAAGTTGCTAAAGTAAACTGAAACAACTCTCGAAGTAATTTCCTGTCACAATAATTGCCTACGGATATGAGAAACCAACAAATGAAGGTTTTATATCTTTTACTACGCTTCCCATTTCTTCATACTTTAATACCGTAGAAAGAGGAAGATATAGAACTGGCTATAGCGTATACGGTTGAGAGACAAAAATGCCTTAGACTACGTCATACGTATGTTGTATGTGAATCACTTTACGGTTTTAAACCAATAATATCATGTCTTAAACCTTTGCCTGGGACGTATAAAAAATTAGTTCACCGAAAATACGCTTGGAGCGCCACAATACTATACGTCACATTTGTTTGGGTCTTATTTCTAGACCCAAACAAATAAAATCGTTTACGGAGAAAGGGACTAAAGATCTATGTCACTGTCTTTGTCACGTTACATGTATTTCGTATAAATGTGTCTCAGTCGCTCAGTACGACATATGTCATGTCTCATCTGGTCTTTTAATCTATGTAATCCGAGATCCAGCCACATATTAATCTTTAGTTTTTTTACAAGTGCACAATGGAAACCTACTCTAAAATCCAATATTAAAGGAAAACAGTGCGTTAATTAGTTCCACGGTTATAACAACTGTTTGATCCCAAAAGCAGTAAAGTAACAGTTAATGGATACCAAAAGTTAGCGAAGTAATTAATTATTTTCCGGCCTTTTGTTACTCGCAATAGGCTGATTTATGTTGTCCTAGTATTATATTATTTTATATTATACTAATCTTACTTCTGATGAATCCAATATCACTACATAGTATAAAACAAAGTCGCTTTCTCTGTCCCTATCCCTATGTATGCTTAAATCTTTAAAACTACGCAACGGATTTTGATGCGGTTTTTTAATAGAGTGATCGAAGAGGAAGGTTTATATGTAAAACATCCATTAAATAATTGATAAATACGGTTATTTCTTAAGTTTCTAAAGTGATATCGAAAATATTTTTTTTCGCATTTTTGAAGTGTATTTAGTATCAGCATTGCACCCGTTCGAAGCCAGGGTGGGTCGCTAGTCTTCGATAACGTACTCAGTCGTTTGAAAGTCGATTAGTATTTTCACACTTCTAATAAATAAGTTCATTTTAACATGTCTAAGATGCATGATAAAGCATTTCTAATAATCAAATTTAACAGATCGAGCGTGTTTTGGCGTCTCCAGAGGGGAGAACACGTTGAAACATACCTAAAATTGTACATACCGAACAAAAAGACAAAGTCCAGTAATAAAATAAGCGCTAAATGTCTTAAATCTAAAAAAAAAAGATAAATCTTTTAATAATTTTCGTAGTAAGTTTTCATCAAAATTCAAGTGGACGCGTAAATCCCAGCTTAAAACTAGATAGCGTAGAGTTATTGAAGTGTGAACAAGCGCGACGGCTGCGAAAAGTTTTAACGTAGACAATGTAACTTTGATCAAACAGGCATTTTATAAACTTGCTGTTGCTCGCAACTTCGTCCGCGTGGAATTCAAAAATATACCCCATGTTACTCGGGGATAATGTAGCTTTCTAATGGTGAAAGAATTTTTGAAATCGGCTTAGTAGTTTTTGAGTTATAAGCACATATAAATATACAAATCTCTTTATAATACTAGTATAGATTATGAAAACTCGACATACTTTCTTATGAACCTAGTCGTCGCCCGCGACTCCGTCTGTACGAAACTAAAAAATAATAAGTAACCTATGTGTTCTTTCGGACTGTGTTCCAAACATCAAGATTCAATAAACTGTTTCGGAGATACCTTCAAACAAACATACATTCATCGTAACTTTCGTCTTTATAATATTAGTAAGTATTTGACGATAATGTTCATTATCTTTATCAACTAATGTTTCCTTCATAAACGTTCCTAAACAACGTTTATCTCTATAACTAGCTATTACTACATAATGTCTACTATTAAGATAATATAAACTACATGTTCAAACACGTTAAAACTGTTACTTTATAAACAGTTAAGTTGAGGAACACTTACTTAAATTATGCTTAGATTATGGTTATAATTTAAATACTAAGCCCGCACACACGGGCGTTTATTCAACGCAAAGCAGCATTTCAAGCTGGGCGAATAATACACGGGTCATTTTACAGCGTTCATGAGCGATAGCGTTTAAAAAACGTTAATGCTGAAGTAGAGAAAGCATCTGTTTGATTGCAGGCTGTAACGTGCTAGACCTTGGAGTATATTATGGCTCAATCATCCCTACACCACGTATATTTCGCAGGCATGATGTCCACACTTCCTGACGGTGATACACAACTAATAGTGCAACCCAGAGAAGTGGCAAGTGGTCTTCGTAGGTGGGCAAACTATTGCGAAACGGTTAGGGCCAGCGGTTGCGTTCCACGTGGAGATCCCGCGGCTCCCTAGCATCGTAGTTGGCGACCACCGTGGGGTTTTATTCGGTACAATCCCGACATAACCATCCTTGCCCCGCAACGGTATGCGTTAGACATTTTCCCCACGATAAAAAAAGGCATGACGTCTGTCACGACTGTCAACATGGCGTGATGCCCGAGACACACAGACAACACAGACCATAGCCAATAGATCACACAAGCTTATATCGTATTCAATGGCGCGTTATAAAGGCGCCCGTGTAAATTCTGGATAAATTATAATACAGGTGACAAAACAGTTGAATTTCTTGGTTAATTATAATCTTAGCATTGTTTCTTGAGTTAAAATATAAGAGTTAATTCTTTATTTAAATTCGTATTACGTTCTCAAAGATAACAAAAGGGAATTGTGCTCGAGTTGGCAGCGACGTCACGATTTATATTAAATATCATTGCTTTAGCATTTTAAATGTAGTCAGGGTTCTTAATTTCCTACCCATTGTGTTTCATTCTAGAACTGGATTACTTAATCTTACGCCGCCTTATTCTAAAAAAATGTATAAAGTACTGCGATAAACGAGGACCAATAATTCGTCGATTATAGGATACTGGAGGAAACTCGGAACTAAATAAGATAGACCAGGGGTCTCATTGGACCAAATTATGTATCATAAGAAGTACCAGGAACAACGATGTTCTGTATTTTGGAATAAATTGGACCAATGCACCAGTACCAAACGTAGTAAGTACAACAGTAATAACGCTGATTCTCGTTTCGGAATAAAGTGAACGGTGAAGGAAAACATCGTGATGATTGCAATCGGCGAAATTCAAAGATATGTGTGAAGTTGACCCGTACTGGGCCAGCGTGCTTGACTATGGCCTAGTGCCCCTCGGTGGGGACGTATAGTGCGCTGGTGATGTACACAATTAGATGGAAATTGTTTAGTAACCCAAACAAACTAACATTGATGTTTCTGACATGTGACTGACTTCGAAATAGGAGGTTTTTAATTCCTCTGTATGATTTTTTTATTCATTTTAAACTATTTTTTTATAAAAAAAGAGGGCAAACGAGGTTATCAACGATGCCCATGGACATCTACAATACCAGAAGAAACACACATGTGTTGCCTTTGAGAAGGCGATACGCTTGCTTCTTGAAGGACTCTAAGTCGTAGCGATTTGGAAATACCGCCGAGGACAGACCATTCCACAGTACTGTGCGAGGCAGGAAGTTGAAAACCGCACTGTAAAGGATTGCCAGCCATAGAGGTACGGATTCGTAATAGAATTAACGCCTTTAATACGGTCTGGTATAATCCTTGTGCCATTCATTCAAGTCTGAATCAAAGTTACATTGATCTGTTGATTACAAGGTGAGGAGTCAGATTACTCGGATACGTTGAACTGTGCTTCCAATTACGTTCACTCTTTGCCTATAGATTTCTATAGAAGTTATGTAGTATTGATTATTGTCTTAGCATTTTTCATAGTGAAGAAATACTATATTAGTGTAATTTACTCTATAATTATCTTTACAAAGAGGAAAAATTTGTATTTTTGTAGGTATTGGAATAATTCAAAAACTACTAGCTTGATATCAAAAATTCTTTCACCGTTAGAAAGCTACATTATCCCCGAGTAACATAGCTATTTTTTTGAATTCCACGCGTACGTAGTCACGAGCAACAGCTCGTAGAGTATGAGTCGACTATATTTATGCAAGATTTTTTTTAATGTTATAATAATTTATAATAATACCAGTTTTTCACGAATCTGTCAACACGGAAAAATATAGCCCATGTTACTCGGGGTTCATGTAGCTTTCTAACGATGAATGAATTTTCGATAACAGTTCAGTAGTTTTTGAGTTTTTTTCGTTTTAAACACATGAAGTTTTTTATAATAATAAGCAGTTTGAATAATTTTGGACTATCATCTATCTGAATAGTATATAGGATTAAGCGAAAATACATACAAAGAACTAAAATATTTACCAACTAAACACGACAGTTTAGTCAACACCGTGGTCAAAACAATTAACACGGTTCCATTACCAGCTTTGTTTAAATAGAATTATGTTAATTTGCGCTTCTATTCAATGTATAGAGAAGTGTGCGCGTAATCGCCCTTTAATTAAACCTGCACAGACTGAATGGTCCAGATTACATCGTTAGCTGAAAATGATAGGCTTAGACTTAATGCAGTACAAAATATACACTGACGCTTCTTGATACTAGTACATTTAATAAAGAAAATTTAAATTGATTCTTACTTCTTTAATTTAAGATTTTTGACCTTGTCGGTGGAGTTCTTTCCAATCCTCTCTTTCCTGTGCCAAGATCTTGATCTTCTGATTCTGATTCAAGATCGACACGATGTCTACTTTCTTTTTTATTTGATCTATATAACTTCCCCTCGGTCTTCCTCTCTTTCTCTTTCCTTCTGTAAACATCCCATATTTTCGATTACATTT
>QDHC01001247.1:3792-19270 GCA_013186455.1 Papilio dardanus tibullus
GGCGCGCGGGCGAGCTGGCGCGCCTCCTGGCTCGTATGGCACGCTCCTCGGATCTCTCCGACATATACAACGCTCTCAGGCCCAGGCGAGTGCGCGCGCTCGTGCCCAGCTTCTTCGTCAAAGGTCACATCACGCTAACCACAGATCTGCAAAAAGTAAGCCTCTTTGGTATTCATGTTGTCAATCATTCTTGTGGAACTCTACTTGTTATGATTTATTTTGCACGATTTTTTTGTAAATTGCAATACTCCTGGGATTGGTCCCAGCCTTGTACTTGCTTCACAATGATGTTGTAGATGACATACATAGTTCTCATGTGCTTAAAGCAGCTCATACGATGTCGTAAGTTCTTTGTATACGAGTATTAACATAACTAAGTGTAATCTAATAGTCATTTTCAAATAAACTAAAAGGGCGTGAAATTGGAATGTAGAGTTTCATTCCACGAGTGTTTATACACAACCATAAACTAACTTCTAAAACATAATAATGTAATAATACACTTTTTGGAAATTTGTTGATAATTGCATTTGTGACCCACATTATCTTACAAACCCATTCAGCTCGTACCCAGTAACCTAGATGCGGCAGTTTGATTAAAATCTCAATAACATTCTGGCATCAACTAATTAACATAGTTCGGGCGCACGTTAACATTCGGTCATATTTTGTGCGTGGGATTATATTGCATTGTTTGCATGTTAAAAAAATTAAAAATCTTCCTAATCCTCATATAGAACGTCGTATCAAAGTTTCCGCGTGATAATTTCCAGTTGGGTATCAGGAACGTGTTCCAGCCGCGGCAGAATGACTTCACGCCGATGACGTCACAGCCGGGCGTCTATGTGCGCAGCATCGAGCAGGCTGTCTCCGTCGCCATCAGAAAGTACTCGCCGGACGAAACTAAAAAACTTGGTTCGGATTTTGTTTATTCTTTTAACGTCACAAACGTAAGCGGTAATGGCTCAGTGGCCAAGCGCTCGAAAACGTTTTGGTTCAGAGTTCAACAAGATTTGCATCGAATAAAGAGTTAATTTATTTTATTTTTATTACATACATTCTTTAACGCAAGAAAAACAAAGGCTGTTAATAATGATACATAATTCGAATCCTTCGAGTCGATAGTGTGCAGCGACTGGAAAGAACACGACTCAAACAAAGAGCACCTCGAGTCTCGAATCCTGCTCGAACAAGTGTACAGAGTTCCGCTGTGATCCATTTAATTGGCAGCCTCTGCGGACACGCGTCGCCGCACAACGCTGCATCCTTGAGCCTCGCTGACGCGCTCCCTAAATTATCTAAATTGCACATAAATGATTACCTATTCTAATGTACATTGACAATCATAAATACTCTAACGAAAAAAACAACGATCTAACAAGCGTTTGTTGCAACAGCCGACCACCCGGCCACCCGCATTGCGATGCAACACCGTACATCGCAATTAGACGTAAGCTTAGTCGGAGTTAGCTCGTTTTCCAGTGCAGAGATAAGATAATTGTCAAGTTGTCAAAAGAGTGCAAATTCAGCGTTGGTAAGTGGCGAGATGCGGAGCGGCGGTGCCATTGTCTCTGCGGTGCGGTGGCGCAACGCGGCGACACGCGCATGTGAGCCCATTGATGCGTCCCGCTCTCAGCCCGCACGCGCCGCGCGACCACAATTAGGGAAATCACCCGCTGCACTCCCATTATGCCGAACTCATTGCCTAATCTAGAGATGAATATGATTTGCAGATTGTAACGAAATTCGAATTCAATTACGAAAATCGCCATAACTCTGATAACAAACATTATAACTGCTTCCTGTCGCTTAAGCCTTGTTCACACCAGGATAGTATTTTAGTCGAGTAGCAAGTAACATTTATCCGAACGAAGAATTTATTACTGTTCGGACTCGTTTAAGTTTAAACCTACGCCTAGGGTAGTAATTTAGTAACTAAACGTGTCCGAACAGCAACATTTTAGTAGAAAAGATGAGTAAATCCTTTGTTCAGATACTTGCTACTCGATTAAAATACTATCCTAGTGCGTACAAGGCTTTAAAACGATTGTCATTCTAATGCATTGATTTTAGTCAACCTAAATAGTTCTTCACCTAAGAATTTTACATTTGCCATTTCCAATATAGTACCTGTAAAAGATCTATGAAACTGTTCCAGGGCACGCCGCGAACCGCCAACGAGCGTACTTCTCAGCAACATATCCGTTCCTGTACTTCGTTATGGACGCGAATATAAACGTGGCTCTGATGGCCGGCAAATTAGTGGATCCTTTGAATTCTAGAATATTATAGGAAATTAATTAAAACATTGTTGTTTTATTTCCACTTTCTTACAATGTCAAAGACGGATAAAGATCATACACGATGATCCTCATGTATCTTTTGGGGTTTCTTGGGATAAGTGGAGATTGGAAAACAAGAAAATGCGCAGACTAGTAATCTCCAAAACACCTTTATCATAGACAATAAAATCGGAAGACCTAAATTATTTTGTTCTCCCGTCCTGACGTCTTGTGTAGAGCCAACATTTTTATTTAGACTTCACAATATTCCTATGAGCATAATTAAAAAAACTCAACCTTTCTGCCTAACCGCTGAAATTATAAATTTGTATAGACTTTTCCTAGTCCGGTTATTATAGAACTTAAAATGTAACTAAAATTACATGTCTCGTAATAAAGGGCTCAGGATATAGGTTGATTAAGTAAAACAAAGAGCGAAATTGTTTTTTTTGTTTATTTTACATTACACTTTTTACTTAGCCCTCTTGGATTTAATCTTCCTTAGGTAGAACTCCAGCTCCTTGCCCTCCAGCACGTAGCCGTCCGCGCGCCCGCACTGCCCCGGCCGGCTCGACACGCACGCTGCAACACCAACAATGCATTAACATACATCGAAAATAACAAAAAAGTAACAATTTTTTAAGTATAAAATCAGAGTAACTATGACAAGTAGATCATGCAATTGCCAAACTATTCCCAAAACGGGTCCAGTTTATACAGCAATTTCAATACTTAGTTTTCATCATTAGAAAATATACAATTGAAAGAATGCATACAACTTCGTTCAAATAGCATGCAGAGAAAAAGTTAAACTCGTCAAATCCAATAGATGCCAGCCATTACATGACATTTTAAGTTGTTTTATGAAAACTGTAAGACAAAATGAAAAGTAATTGTAAAAATTTTATATACTTAATTGAGAAAAAGTGTTTCGCTAAAAATATTTCAGAATTTACGAGTTTTATCCCAAATTGTAGTTTGTCTATGGTTTCATTTAGAATGTGGTATGTAGTTTTAGCTTGTAATTTGTATATAAGAGCAGCATACCTAACAGACGCCCCGTGTGGAACTGGTCTTCAAGTCCAGCTTCAACTTTTGCAATGCGTTGTCTGGTCAAATACTTCTTAGCCGTTTTCTTGCTGCGTTTTTTATTGATGATGGCATCTTCAGCCTCAGTCTGCGGATACAATGTATTTAAAATGATAAAGTAGTTATATTAAATAATATAGGAAGGAATTATTCTCAGTAATGCAATTCTTCATATCATAGTATTCATATGACACGCAATAATTCTCATCATTTTGCAGTAACCTACCAAGAATGTTGTTCATGATGTTAAACTACAGCTACAATAAAATTAAGACACAAATACCAGAGATAAATTAAAAGTGGCTAGTCACTGCAATCAAATATTAAGGAAATTAATTGATGTCCCATAAAGGATTTTTATGGGATAAATGATAACATTCAGTTGGTAGATTTGATTACTGTAAAATTGTAACTAGTTTTGCAAAAATAAGCTACAATTTTCTTTTAAAAAAAAATTGGCATACCAGCTTAGCACCCTTCTTTCTGCCGAGGGGTAACAGGTAGTGGGATTCATACCACTGCCTGAAGGGAGTAGCGTCAACCACTACAATGGCGTTTTTCACCAAAGTCTTGGTACGCACCAACTCATTGTTAGACGCATTGTACACAACATCTATGATACGGGTCTTGCGAGTTGAACCTGTAAGTATAAACCACATAAACAACGCATCCACAAGTATCAACACAAAATTATAAATATTTTTTAAGAAGGAAACATTTTGTTAGCTTCAAGAACCAGGGAGAGCTCTACCTTCATGGTTAAAAGTAAAACCATCAATTAGAACAAATATACATTTGTTTTCGTACAGATTACAGCAACAGTAATTGTATTTTTTCTAATTGATGAATGCAAAATGGTAAAACTTTGTCTCTTTTATATCAAAAAACAAATAATTTTATTTGTATGTAATCTTTATTTGTAAAAACTAAATTAATTGTCTTCAACTTACATTCTGAACCCCATGAAAAGTTTCCAGTGTCAAGTCTGAGAGCTCGGTATTTGATGTTACCACCACGAGCTCGTACCAAGTGAATACGCTGGGAGCCAAGCTAAAACAAAACAAATAACACGTGAAAATGTCGTCCACAGAATCTCACAATAAGCCATAGAACCAATTTAAATATTTAACAATACACTTTTAAGGTTATGTTTCATACCTTGGTGTTGGCAGCCGGGCGACCTAACTCGTACTTCCTCTTCTTGCGAATGGGCGCTCGCTTACCTCCTGTGGCCCTTCGCTTATGCCAGTGATCACGACTGATACCTGCATGTTAAAATATTATTCACCACAAGAGCAACAAATTGTCCGATTGTCACTATCACTTTACGTTACAACAAAGACGTTTATAACAAAAATATTAGTGGTTAAGAAATTTTATGTAATAGCACAATTTCTGAATCACATCAATTAAGTAAATTTCATAGGCAATGTCATGATTTTAATGGATAAAACTTAAAATTCTCACAACCACTCACCCATCTTGCCTGGGTCAAAAAGAAAAGATTTGTTTGACGTTTGACGGATAGAATAATAAACCTCTGAGACCTCTCTTGTCTACGGAAAGTTGTCTATTACACAAATTGGCAAAACCTTCTCAAACTGGTTTTTTCATACAATCTGATAATATATTGCACAAATATAAGAAATTATATTTTTTTCGAAAGTTCTTGTAATATATTGTAACCAAGATATATTTTTTTGAAGACATTAATGTTTGAACCTTTGTGACTAAAAAAAAGGACCGCGTAAAATGGGCGCCCTTTTCAGTAACAATGTTATTTATGTTTCACCTTTACTTATTAGTACGATAAAACATAATTACAAACACATATTTAGAAAGAAAATATATGACTATATATTACTAGTAGAACTTAAAACCACAACTCTTGATAGAAACAAATGATGACGAAACTAAAAGTCTTGACATTTAAATTCAAAAAAAGAAATTTTACGAAAGAAGGTAGTTTGTATGTTTTATGCCAATCATATTTTAACTTTACCGACTTTATAGCAAAGCAGCGATACTTCTCAACTTGAAAACAACGAATCGTGGCGGATAGATCAAAACTTTCTTTGGGTGACTCAATACCTAGTCCATGCTAAGGATTTTCAAAATCTAAGGATTTATTGATTTTAGGGCGGCAGTTAGACAGAAAATAAAGAAGCCTCCTATTTCTTTTTCCTATATATGTCTGGTGAGTCCTTTTTAATAAATAATAATCTCTCATACACTCTCGTAGATATTTTGTTTTATTAGAGACCTTTATGTGAATGAATAGAATGAATCCCCTTGACTATGGTCAACGCACGCAGCGTCCCACACGTCAATGTCAGACAAACAACCTCAAACTTAAATAAACGTCAAGGGAAAGAAAGCATCAACAGCAAAACCTAACCGGGTTTTTTTGGTTGAATCGGTTGAATGCTAGTAAAATATAAAATAAACTGAGAATTATTGCTTATTGGCAGACTGAGTATAGTTTTAAGATAATTGCTTCAACATGTCTACTGATTTTTACATTCGATACTATGTAGGGCATAAGGGTAAGTTTGGGCACGAATTTTTGGAGTTTGAATTTCGTCCCGATGGCAAACTTCGGTATGCAAACAACTCTAATTACAAGAATGATACAATGATACGAAAAGAAGCATATGTGCACCCTTGCGTGATGGATGAACTGAAGAGGGTAATTGTTGATTCTGAAATTATGCACGAAGATGATCGCCTATGGCCACAACCCGATCGAGTTGGTAGACAAGTAAGTAAACTATACACTACATATTATACCGCAATAACTAGACCTTGAATGTGATATTAAAATTACATTTTGGCTTTTGAAAGTTACTTATTGATACAGTTTGATTGAAACTTCTGGTAAAAGTTTTATGCCAATCTTAACTAGCACAATTGTACAAAATAAATACCTATTACCCAAGTCTGTGAAATCCATTCCAGTCTGTCACAAGTTTGAAAATATATATTTTTAGGAAACTTATTTAGTAGTATGAATATTTACTCCCTAAATGGATTTTTTTTTGTTACAGGAACTGGAGATAGTGATTGGTGAAGAACATATTTCATTCACAACATCTAAAACAGGTTCCCTAGTTGATGTGAATCAATCTAGAGATCCCGAAGGCCTACGGTGCTTCTACTACTTAGTGCAAGATCTCAAGTGCCTCGTGTTTTCTCTAATTGGACTTCATTTTAAGATTAAACCTATATAGATTATTTCAATCAATATGATTAATAAAATGCTTCATAATTTCTATGTTTTTGTTTTATTTATACACAAAAAGTATAATGTTTTAGCATCTTGATTATGCTGTAGTCTAGGTACATAAATATGTCTATTTATTTTTCATTATTCTCAATTAGTCTTTGAAATACTGTTGGATAAAATGTCAATGTAAATGAAATTAGTTTACTTTTCAATTTTGGGTAAGGCCTTTCATCTAAATATGTCCAAGTTCCATGGATACAGGCTTTTTAAATCTAACAATGTCTAATAAAGGACCATGAACAGCCACAAGGACATTGTTCTTTAACTTCATTTGCAAAGGTCCAAATCTTTTGGACTTATAAATCTATTACAGGAAATAATATCGCCTCGCTGTCAGCACAATTAAACTCATATGAATGAATTCGACTGCTTCTCTGGATGTCTGTGACTTTGTGGGTCCTAATCTCAGACATATATGTACACTAAAAAACTTAAAAGTTTTCCAGTGTACATTACTCACTATAACGATTTGAACGATCTCTGATAAATTAAGCATAGGCTATGCCAATGGACCTAAATAGTGGACGGATTTTTTTTACTAACCTACATCTTTATAAAGGGACTGCCGATAACTCAGTGAGGTGCATAGCGCATAGTGAAAAGTAAAACTACCTTTTCTGCCGTGCTACGGAATATTTTTTTTCTAAAAGCTACTTCCCTGGACTGAAAATATTTATTTTAATTTTAAAACACTTTTGGTAGTAGAAGTTAGCTCCAAATTATAATTTAGAATTATTTATATACGAAACAACGAATTATGTTAAAGCTCAGAATTAAAAATAGTCGTTGTAGTTTCTCACTTGAATGAATGTCTATTTATTTAAAATGCACAAGTAACAAAATATTTCAATTATTTTTGTGCATCTAAATATTTATAAAGATAACATTCTTTTAAAAGATTACATTCAAAATAATTTTCAACGGTGAAAATGGAACGTTTGTGATTTTTATTTATGTTTATAGTATAGCTTTGCGCGTTGCGCGCGCATCGCATCTGCCTGACCGACTATGGCGGACGGGCAATAAAGGATGTTTGTAGTCTTTTGTAAATCGGAAAGTATCGACAGTTGCCAATGGCATAAACCGAGTTATTTGTAAAAATTGTACATTGTAAATAGTCCTGTGTACATATAGTAATTATATTTGTGGTCGTTTTGTTTAGAAATTGTGTGAATAGTGTATTATTTTGAGTGTTTATTCGGTTCTGTTCTCGACGCCGACTAATTGCTAAATCTAAGAGTTAGTACAATATTATATTTCACATATCCTATAAATTTCAACATTTGGTATAAATCACTACATAATTTGTACTGTTTCATCCCTCGCCTTTGTGTTTGGGCTCATAAAAGAGACCGTTGCATTTCATGCAATATTTTGTTTCCCTAGCGGCTGTCATCGTGCTTCGATTAAACTTCTGTCATTACAAAAGGCATAGAAAACAGCCGATCCTTGAAAGATTTAATGTGAGATTAGATGGTCATTTGTAGTGTATTGTATAATGTAAAATAATTTTGTTTGCATTTGAATGTATTAGTGCCGAAGTTTACTCTGTAATTGATAGTTAGTCGTAAGATCGTTAGAAATATTGTGTTAACGGTTGCAAAGGATTGAAGGACACAGAAACTGAATGCTCGAAGCTAACGATAGCCCAATGAAGTGGCCGGGTTCTGGGACAGAAGAAGAGGCGGGCGAAGCTGGGCTGCAGACTGGCCGCGTTCAACAGACTCGTACTCAGGATGATACTGGAGTCCATTACGTTTTCCAACGAGACCCACAAGAAGGAGAACTACAAGCTTGCTCATTAGCTCCAAAACAACGCTGGGCCGTCGGCGACGAAACAATGGCGGAGGTTTGTTTTGTTTATTATTGTCAAACTTCTTATCTCTTAGTTATATGTTTGTTTTTTTCTTCTTAAATATGACATTATTTTTGTATTTCACATTAATTGAAGCTCAAATGAGGTTAGGAAATCTTAACCTACAAATAATTCAATTTCAATATCTTTCATCTTTCCAGAATCAAGATAAATGGAAAAATACACCCATTTCAATGAACAACATGCATCAACAAAGCCCTGTCCAGCTTAAAAGCACTCAGACAAACCAACAATATATAAACCATTCTATAGCTTCATCTGTTGGCACTCTTGCAATTAACCAATCTGTTATTGGAACTCACCCAGCGCACTTGACTACAAACATGGTCCATACACAATTAGCACCATTGCAAAATCATGCAATTGGCAATAATTTGACAATTCAGAACAGTGCAATGATGCTGCCGCCATTGCAAGGCATCCAGAATGCACAGCTGGGGCAGCAGGGCCTGTACGACCTGCACCAGCATCACGCCACCCCGATGCAAGCTATTAATGGTATAGGCAAGAATGCCGAGCACCTTATGTACTTGAGCCAAGCGGGAATGCTTGCTCCAGCTACTAATCAATATCAAGTGCAAGGACAGAATCAGCTCAATTTGACACCCGTTGCTGCCATCAGAAATCAGGTGAGTTTTTAAATTATTCTATTTACATGTTACTCAAAATGTAGAAACCCTATGAATTTAAATTTTTTATGGATAATTTTGTCAAGGAATCCTTAATTTTCTGTATAAAATATTCCCTAGAATTATTCTGGATTTTTATTATAACTTTGCTAAACAAAAGACATGATTTTGGTAACATGAATATCTAGAAGAGAATGAATCACGACATTGCTAGTATTTATTCTGGTACATAACCTCAAATTATGAACATGACATTATACAAGTACAAAACTTTTTCATGACATTTTAGTCTTAAAAAGTTATTTCTACTACTTATACGATATATGTTTTCTTTTGTGGATAAAGTGTTTCTAAATATATTTTTATAAAATATACAGCTTATTATAAGTTATGCTGTAAAATTAATTATTTGCTTAGTACTATAAAATGATGCTCATTTACATATTACATGCAAAATATTATTTCATGTTTGTTTATTTTAAAAATATAATAAAATTTAGCATTTAAGTCATTTAGAAAGAAACCAATTTAAACTACCAACTAACAATGGTTTGAGGTAAGGTCGATCAGGTTATAATTGTCATTATTCTGCCAAGAAATCAACGATCTTACATAGAGTTTTTTCCATACAAATTGTCCAACATCAATAAAGAAAAGTTTTAAATCGACTTAATTAGCATATAAAATTACACTACCCGAATTAAGTCTTAAAACAAAATATTAAAAAATTGGTAGTGTACTAATAAACATTATTTACATTTAGATTCTAATATAGATATGGTTAAGGAGGGGATGTATAGGAAGAGGAATTATCCTTTTGCTGTGCTTCTCCTCCTCCATAGATTAAGGGTCGGCAATGCATCTGCAATTACAGATGTCTATGGGCAGCGGTCGCTTCGCTATTTCAGCAAATCCAGGTGGCCGCCTGCTTATTTGCCACTTTATAATACAATAACCTCCTTCTGTTGGAAGTCGGTTAAAAAAAATACCAAACTTTTATCTATTTATAAAATAAAAAATTGATATCTTTGTGGGTTAACCACACAAAAACCTTTGTACAAATATGACTGACCAATTTGGAATTGTCCATAAATTATAGGCTGTTGTTATTTAAAATTTTATTGATCCTTGTATATATGTAATTTGACACATGATGGGCTCCATTTTCCATAACTCCACGACTAGCGCGTATTTTGCGTGACTTAACGCATATATTTGAACTTCTTCGCTAATATGTGTAGGTTGCATCACAATGTTTTCCTTCACCATAAGAGATTCTATTGATCTTTACTAATTTATGGAAGCTGCACAGAAACCATTTTGATTTCTTAGTGTTGAATGTGGTCTTGTTTATGGGACAAGTTTGAGACTATCTAATTATGCTCTTTACATTCCAAAATTCAAGTTAGATAGGAACCATTGAAAATAGTTACATAAGCATGGAATTAACCCCATTATGAGATGTAAGTCTATACCATGGATGGGTATATTTGTATATCATAGTAGTTGGCACCATTCAAGAAGAATTGTAGTTTTAAATTTGTGTTTTTTAAAGTTAAATGTAAGAAGAATATGTTTTCCAGGTCAAAAGGAAGATTTTTGTTTGGTATTCTGTACTACTACTACTATACTTTTAAACCTTTGGTACTTCAATTTGTAGCTAGTTTGATCAAGAAAATGTTAAGTAGCAACAACTATGTTTGGTAACTCAAAAATACTACAATTTAACTAAATTCCATCACCATTTCTGGAGATTTAATTTTGATGATCCTTTTTAAATAATCAGAGCACATTGAAAACCCACGGATGTTTTTTTACTTGAAAAAACATATAATAACACTTTAGATTCTTATATTAAGGTGAGGCTAAATTTATGATTGCTATAACAAGTGCACAAGAGCGTCGGTGGCTCAGTGGTTTAGCTCTTGACTTGTGAACTGCAGGTCCCGAGTTCGAATCCCGCCATGTACCAATGTGTTTTTCGCTTCTCGAATTTCATATGTACATATTTACCCGACGCTCTTACGGTGAAGGAAAACATCGTGATGTAACCTGCACATATCGGCGAAGAAATTCAAAGATATGTGTGAAGTCGACCAACCCGCACTTGGCCAGCGTGGTTGACTGTGGCCTAGGCACCCCTTAGGGGTAGGCTCCGTGCCCCTCGGTGGGGACGTATAGTGAGCTGGTGATGATGATAACAAGTGCTAGGCAGATTAATATCTGCAACTGAAATACCGACAAAAATAGGACAAAATTGAGAATATTAAGGTGTAGTGCCTGGTGTGATAGAGATGATAGGAAGATACGAGGTGCTGAAAAAGATTGTTGCTAAAATTGAGCTGGTTATTATTTTTTTTTTTTCGAAAATATTTGAGAAACACTCATCACCAGTTCACTATATGTCCCCACAGATGGTGCAGAGCAAACCCACTAAGGTATAACTAACCATATTAGAAATTTATGTTTTGCATACTTAGTCTAAAGCAAAATTTTATGGCATGATGGTAATAAACCTTATATTGATAGATGGATCAAAATAAAATCTTGTGTTAAGTATTTTAATTGTACTAAAACGCACGAAAAATTAAGTTCATAATGAGTGAAACAAAACTGCAGTATCATATCATTTATGTAGGTCACAAAAAATAGCAGGCTTGAAAAATTAATTTAACTTGTCAAATAATGACCTCAATGTTTAAGTAATATCATTTTATTCACTGTTGTGTCAAACAAAATAAATATGGTTAATAAATAACTTAAAACTATATTTTTAATTAATTTATTCAAGTAAATAGTAAGGAAACACTCGTCAGTACAATTTTTACCATAACTAAATGTGGGATCCTTAATATATAAAATGCGTAATCCGATGGATGAATGAATGGTTGTTTGTTAGAAGGTATCTCCGAAATGTTTTTTTTAGTTCCGCGAAGACGAATAATAAATAATAAAATTAAAAATACTAGTATTTGAATAAAAATAGTTACTGAAAAAGTGGACATAACAATATATAAAATATCTATTTTTATACAAGCCCTTCCAAAATAAGACAGTAGAAATTAATAATAATATGTTATGTAGGTAATTTTACACATCCCTGTAGATAAAAACACTAAAAAATAAATAGATGAATTTGTTGAATCGTCCAAACCCTACAAAATCGTTACAGCGGTTGAATTGCATTTTGCGCCATCTATCTTGCAGTCTTCGCACTTCGACATAAAATGACGCTCCCGTGTATGAGGGATTTTAACGCAGGCGCTGTGGTCGGCGTACGTCCTTTGTTCGGAACAAGTCAACATTGTATTTTTGAGTTCGGCTCTTTCCAGCGTTATTTCGTTAAATAAAACATTTATGTGTAAGAAATGTGTTGTGTTTGTGTTGGTTCTTCTTCTTGATTTGTGTAATAAGTGTATTTGATGTTTGTGATACATTTCTTGTCGTAAGCTTTCCTTGTGGTACATGATCGAGCTTTAGGTGGATTGTACGCATGAAACCTTTGAGTGACTTTTTTTTCGAACCTAATGTTAAGGATATGGGCCCCGACATGGTGAGTTTGAGTGATGAATATTGAAGATTATTGTATAAAGATACTGTTTTAAGTCATGAAATGACGAAATATTTGTTTTTTCTATGCAACAGGTCCGTTTTTGTTTTGTTTACTTGTCACCGGCGTCCGCCATTTCTCGGGCATAATTATATTGTTCACCGGTCGTTAGTTATATTGTCGGAAGACGAATTTACCAAAGTTAGCTTATATGAATTACTTTTAAACGTGAAATTAATATATTTGGTGCGTATTCGTCTCATGTTTCAATCAAATTATAATTTGTTTGTAAAATGGATGATCCTATTGGTTTTATTGATTCTTTACATAAAAGTTAGGAAGTGGTTAAAATTGTATTAATATAACAGTAAGAACTCTCGAAATGCATTTGAACATGTTTAGATCAAAAAAATAACATAACATTTATAGAAAAGGTTTACAATATTGTAAAAATTTAGTCAAGTTTTTGTCTTTACATATTAGTGATATAATGTTTTAAATTTTTATTGTAACTTTCACTTAGTTTTATACAAAGTTTAACACAACTTCATTAATCAATATTAATATAAGTATGAACCCAACTCAGACTTTGTTGTAAGAAATACAGATTGCTCTAACGCTTACAGTAATCTTGTACAAAAGATATCACTAAGCACAACAGAGGCTAATCTCAATATTAAAATTGAAAAATAAATACATACTAGGAATAGTATGTACAACAATTATGTTAATGAAACATGTCAATAAAGTATTGTTTAACAGAAGTATGTAGTGTTGCATTGTTTATAAACCTTATGTATAATAAGATAAATTGTAATACAAAAGAAATTAATAATAACAATGCAACCCAACTGATACAAAAATACAGTTAACCTGTAACTGAACATCTGTCGTGTAAAAACAAGACAGATGTTCAGTTGAACCTCGAAAAGCGACAGTCCAAGCGACCCCGATACTTGTCTCGCTTAAAAGGTTATAGGTTTCGACCCATGATGGGCTCCATTTTCCGCAACTCCATGACTAGAGCGTATTTTGCGTGAATACACATATGTTTGAATTTCTTCGCCGATATGTGCAGGTTGCATCGCAATGTTTTCCTTCACCTAAGAGTGGTACTTGTCTCGCTATAGAGGTTTCTTTCTAATCTGAGTTTCTCATATATGGAGGTAACTTGACGAGACAATAGAATGGCTTGCTTCTAGAGGTTTCCCGCATATACAGATTTGACTGTATAGCAATCTCACATCAGTATAAGTAGACCATTGCTGATGGTAGGCTTGCCACAATAGTGAATCTACTGAATATTATAATATCTCTTTAAAGGTTTATCTCTACTTCAAGATGCCATGATTCTGCCACTGTAACGTAAATGTTGGAAATTAATGGTTGAATTCACAGGTTTTATTCGTTATATTACTATAGAAGTTAGAAGCAATTGCAGTTAACACACATATTACTTTTTTGTACACTGTTGAAAAGTAATTAGCATGCTGTTTCGATTGGTATATTTAGGTCATATCAATTATGTTTGGCAACATTTTTATTTTACCATACATCTATGAACAATTCAATTGTTGAACAAAGTCTTCATGTATGTAATGATAAAAATATCTATTTCTGAACTATGATAGTATGATAGTATTTCAGGTACAATCAAAATGTTTCGTATTGACATGACATGGCAGTAGAAACCTATAGTCTTTTCCAATAATGACATTCAGTCAGCATTTACTCTTTGTTGCCACAGTTGTTATGGAGTTTTAACCAATTAGCAACCAATGCATAACAATTGTACGCATTTAGCTGTCTGTTACATTGGAATTAACGAAAAACAGCTTAAATAGCTAATTGAAATGTTAAATTAAGACAATTACCTTGTTCTGACAATTTTTGCTAGGATTAGCAATAAAATGAACAAACAAACGTTTACACAATAAGATGCATGTATTAAATATTATTCTGCCCGAGTCACTGGATTTGCCTTACCTGTTAAAAACGTTTCTTAATCCGTTCAAACAGTTTCTCTAATCTACATATTATTGAAAACATACTTAAATTCTTTAGCTCAAGTATTTAGATTTAGTAAGAAGTATAAAAACACTTTTTTAAAATTTTATTTTGCCGTTTAGCAAAGTACTGTGGTATCTGTTATGTAATATTTTTATATGGAAATCCAATAGCATTTTTATATAACCCCATAAATTGTTCTTCTATGATATTAGTAAAGTTTGCTCAACTTTTCTACAATTTTTCACCCAATTAATTTCTTTTGATTATAACTATATACAAAGTGAGTATTTTACTTTGTGTTGATCTTGAAAGTATCAGTTGCTTGATAATATCGGCTACTCTGAGAGAGTGGAAATATACAGGACATTTTAAAATGTCTGGAATTTACCAACATTTTTGTTGTATCAAATAGAATACTTTCACACAATTAATAAAACAAAGTAAACATTTAGTTTTCCCGTTTTTTTAACTTTTTACAAAATTTGTACTACTTTTTTTAAAAAAGCTTCCCTAAAATAATGAAGTTGGTGAACTCAAACAAGCATTGTCATTGTTATATTTAAAAGCACTGTTTTGTTGGATTGATATCTGGATTGTGAATTATCAATGGAACTTAAACTTTTTTTTTATGTACACTTTTCAAGCTGTCTATCAACTGATGATTCTGCTTAGCCTAGTACTAAACATATCTATGTTTTTTCTTGAGGTACAGCATGTTTTTGACAGCATCTAACAGATGGTCTCAAAAGTAGTTTG
>QDHC01001247.1:19878-38226 GCA_013186455.1 Papilio dardanus tibullus
GTGGTGCAGCCCGCGCCCGACTCCGCGCAGCACCATCAGCCCTTCGAGCTGCAGGTTAGTTCCTCTCATCATCCTCACCATTCTCTACTGCAGACAGTTATTGTAGGATTTATGCAAGATATGTGCCAGTCGTGGAGTAGCGGAAATCATGGCGCCCTAATACCTACTACAGTTGATAGATTGTATAACAAAATAATATATTCTTCCAATCCTGTTCGACGTATTCTAAATAACTCGTGTTTGTAATTTCCTAGTTATATTGTAAATTATCCACTGATCACAGATCAAACGAATTCATCTACAAAGTGACGTGTATATGTCAAAAAATCGACAAAATATTATTTAAGATACGATTTCAGCGCTGAATGGTTTCAATTGAGGTCCTGTGATGTCAGGTCAGTTTTATTACCAGAGCGCCTGTTAGCTCGCGATACTTTATTTGCTGCATAAAACTGGCAGTCAATGTTTATTCTATTGATGCTTGGATCAATTAATTTTATGCAAACGGATATAAAACAATGAAAATGGTTAAAAGGGGACATTGAATGCAGTGAATTTAATCAGCTTTTGTTAATGTGGTGTCACCCTACGCCTTCATTAGACCGGGTTCGCGATTAAAACAGACTTACGTCGAAGCGAACACTCCGTTTTTTTGTGAACACGCTCTAATGAAGCCGAAGCATTAGACACGGATCATTTATTTGACATTTCAATACGTTAGCGGTAGTTCTAATTTTCGCCGCTGTTCGTTTTTCGATGTAATTATCAAATGTACGCATATTCACGTTGATACTCAATCTGTATTTGACAGTCATGTCTGTTATGTTGGTTATTCCCTTTATTCACTCGGTTGTATAAGATTGGTGAAGAAGATCACGTTGATTGGTACCACTTTTTTATTTATTAAATAATTAAAACATGTATTGTTTGTTACAATTACGAAATTCTATTTTTTTTTTTCAAAAATGTAATTATGTCAATTATTTAATTACCACGTTTTTTTAGCTTAGTAAAAATTATGTTTACATCATCAATTTATGTTTGTTCTTATCACCATGTCAAAAATTCTCGAAAATTAAAAATTAACAATTGAATTTGCTAATTATCGATTTAAGTGTTGTATTTATGACCATAAAGTGGGCGAGAATGAACAAGTCTAGAAATAGTAACATAATGTTGCTTTAGTTAACAGAAGGCCGCGGATAGCTGAGTTTGACTGGAGAACTAATCTCTTGATAATCTTACAATTTGTTTATAAAAAAATCACACAAAAATTTTACTCGACTAGTTAAAAACTTTTGCTTAATCATGTGAAATATTTCCACTCGTGTGCAATATGTAAAACAAGTTAAAAATTAATTGGTAAAGCACAATTATGTACAAACTTAGTACCCACACCTATTATTCAAATTAATTGCCGTGGTAGAGCAGATTCCACGTTAATTCGAAGGACGGCTTAAAATATTTGAACGTAATAAATTAAGCACTTTTGTAGTTATTGACTTGATCAGAGATTAAAAACCTTGAATGCAAATCTGTAATTCACAGTCTGTTCGTGATAAAAATTTGTATCGTTTTCGTACCCCAACTTGAGCAGGACATTCACCCCATGGTAATAAGCAAGACGCTAATAGCCTTTGTAATACGACCTGAGATCAAAATGTTTGCCATCACCTTGAAAAAAACGTCAGTCATTACATAGATGGTATCGTATCGTACGTTCGAGAAATTAGCTACCGACAAATAAAGCGATTGCAATGCGATTTGACGCTCGTTACCTGTAACTTTATGGATTTTTTTGTAGGGTTTTTTTTAGATTAGATATGAAAAGATAAAGAATGGTCGACTGATTTTTTGATACTGAAAGTATATCTAAGACATTTTTAGGATAAAATTGCTTTTTTAAGAACAAGCTTAAATATGTATATGCATTAGAATTTACAATCAACAAGTACACTTTGAACATTATGGATATTATAATCAAAATTGAACTCTAAAATTTATGGAGTATAAAATTGAATTGTGTTATGGCAACTTTCTCTCTCTCTCTCTCTTTCTCGATGACGTCTTTTCAATGTGTACTGTTGTCTTTAAATTATGTATTAAATTAATATAAAATTACAAGTATTGTAGTTATTTACTAATGCCTAATAAGGAGGCCGAAACCTATTACCTAATAGTTTTCACATTACTTAAGTTTTAAGATAAGTCTTAAATAAATTCAATCGTATCGAGTGCTTTAGGTTTACATAACGCCGCTAGAATTTTAACTAAGGCGGCGCGGTGTGTGTTTGACATTCTTTTGGTCGTACATCGCGTACGTTAACCCGCACCGCACAATTGCACTAGTTGCGGGCCGCGGACCGCTTCCTGATTGACCGCTGTGCGGTTACTCCGGATTATGTGATCCAGGATCTGATTACCTTTCGATAGCCTAGTTAAACTGTTTGTCGATTACGTTATGGGTAATCTGGTACAATTCAGGGTAGGCTTCCGTATACAATCAGACAGTCAAATTTGCTAGCAATTATTCGTAACGTCATCGTGAAAATGTTACCAAGGTAATAAGTCCCCCGGACCACCAGATTTGCCTATAAAAGATGTTTACATTTTTCAATGTATAATTGTAAATTATAGTAATCGTACTGGAAATAAATATTCAGGATTATGCCATGTTTTATTAGTATTTTCTGCTATAAAATGTTTGCAATCAGGCCATGTACAAAGTACAGTTTCAGGTATTTAAATTGGTCATATAAAAAAGCAGGTAGTAAATATCAAGATGTTTACAATCACATATAATCCGGGTCACGGACCTCTTGACTAAATAATTTAAATTATACCTAAATCATTAGTCATAATCAATGATCGTAATTCTAATTTTATAAATTGCGTACGTATTTAAGGAAGTAAACAAATCGTTTTAGGATTAGTAGCAAAATAAATGAAGCTTTTATAGCATGATCTTGTCTCTAAAATAAGAATATTAAGTTTTACCGTTCGAATATCGAAGCAAGTTAGAAGTTCCAACAGTCTCGGAGCTGAATGTATAAAGTTAATATAGTATTTTTTTTTCATTTTCTAGACTTTTACACAACAATATAAATTACTGCTGTTTCGTGCTCGATTTTGTCATTGATAATTACACATGTGATTTGATGTCACGATTTACAAACAAACGAATATCAAACGAAGCATTACAATGGAATGGTAATTTACTCATTGTTTTTGTTGACGCATTTTGTGTCCGCACCTGGTGGTTTTCGTAGCCCCCAATCAATATAGTCATTTTCTTGCATTGACGAATAAATTAGGTTGTTCGAATTCATACACCTAACGAATTAAGCACCTTAATCTATATAATAACATTATTATATTTACCAAAGACATCCTCATTCGAATAATAAACTTCCTCTGATGTTTCTTAAAAATCGTATTTTTTTTCGTTCATTTAGCGTTTTAAATGAAAAACATGATTTCCTTGAGAATTTTCTGTAAGTTACCTGCAGGCAGACAATAAATAGACTTCCACGTTTCTCTTAAGAAAGTACACAACAGTGAGGTAATTCAAGGTAGGTACGTTACCTCTACGAACGCGTACAAACAAAAAAGTAATTATTCTGTACTTTTACAGCAGACAAAGCATTAATTTACGCACACTTGCCGAGTCTCTATACAGTTACTTTTAAAAATTCACGCCGGTCGGTTCTTTGTGGAAATCTTACGTTTTTAATTTAAAGTAGCGGTACCATCACCTGTACAATGTCTTCGTTCAGTGTAGGAGACTGTAGAAGACCTTTTTTTACATGTTTTATATTTAGGGAAATGCCCTACTTCTCAAAACGGAATAAAAGGTGTTCTCGAAGGTCATATAAAACATAATTATTATAAAATAGAGGATAAATATTAATACACGTTATTATCATATCACAATAGAATGGCATAGCGTTCCAAAAGTGGATTCGTGGCCCCAACTAACGAGTGACTATCTCCGGGATGTTCACACTGCGCCTCTACTAGGAAGCAATAAACCCACTCCCTAACTGCACATAACATTACCGATTGTAACGGTATGTCGGCGTGATATAATCGAAACGAAAACCGCGACGCTATCCGCCTCGCGATACCTTTATAACATGCCTTATCGAAGTTGACGACAATACAGCACAATCTACTCTTACAGAAGCAATCGCAGTAAAGATTTTTCATTTAATTCTATTTCATTACATAACCAATATCTTCTCATCTTGACCCATCTCTGCACACACACTGCTTATACATTGCCTACGCCCACTTTGAAATCTGTATTTATATAATTCCAGCATTAGATCGTACCACATTTTCTAAAGAAATCTAGCTATATTCTTTGCCTTCGCTCCGCTGACTATAGCGGTAACGAGAGTTCGTTGCACTCTCAACAATTATGTCACTACTTAGTTTGTTAATCCGCAAGCCGTGTGAAAATGTAATAATGTATACTGCGCTTCAATGAGTCGCCGCCTCGCAACGGCTGACACCACGGATCCTATCCCATATTATGTAAACATCCCATTTCACTATCGGCCTGATTTCGATTTGTCAGATGAAGAAATTATGTTTTCTTGATTTTACTTTACGTATAATTAACGGACGTTCACTTGACTATTCATTACTGGCAATTAATTCCCGCGGGTTGCGCTCCGCGGCGCCGAGATCGACCTCGTGGGAAATTAAACTGTGTGCGGGCCGTCTTCTGCCTGCTGCGAGTCTCGCCTCGCCCCGAACGCTCTCCCGCCCCTCGCCCTCGCTCTCGCACTCGCACACATGTGAACACTTTCCCTCTTGGATTTTTCTGAGTGCACCACCTGCATTCAGCTGTGTGTCGTGGGATAAAAATGATCAATTTGTTAATCTCAGCTTCCGCATCCGCGCTATGGCAACTACAAGAACAGATAAATAAAATGTCTGTGTTCTAAAAGATTAAACACCCAGTCTGTTTTGTTAACCACTGCTTAGTGTTACGCACGAGGCAACTTATTAAATAATCAGATGGGTATTGAAATTAGTCTGCGGTCCGCTGCGACCCCACGTGAGTGGCTCATCAAATATGGAGCTGTAATCAGTATGGAACTCGCAAAGTCCTCTCAGCTTTGGCGTCAAAATCTAGAGAGGACAGCATTTCCTAATTTGTGTTTCAATGTAAAATCTACAAATAACTCTTGTGCTTTTATTATAATAGTGTTTTATTCAATTTCCTTTTTATCTCGTGCACTACTTTACAGCTCACTGGAAGTGGTGAGACCACTTGATTTACCGTTAAATTCGAACTGCTTTTTGTCGTTATGGCGCTTTCTTTCATCGGTCGGAACCGCGAACACTGTGTTGCAACGGAGCGAACGGTGGTAGCGTGAATCGGATCGGAATCGGCGAGCGCGCCTGATTGCACGCCGCCACGCACCACCGGCCGCGGAGAAATTGAAGCGTTTGGACCGCGCCGCCCGCGACCCTCGCACCGCCCGCATCGCCTTGCAAAACTTATCGCAATTTAATCGTTCCTCGTTCACCTAAAATTATACGTAACACCGAAACCGATGCGCTTCAATTGTTTCCCACCGAGACTGGCTTTATAGCGATTTTACAAAGTTACAATTATTCTCTAAAGAATAATGTAGCATCACGTACTTTGTGTAAAGCCTGGCCGCTCGGTCAAAGAACAATCTGGTTAAGCTCGAGGGTGCTCGGTGTAAGCTGGCCGTGTCGTCGGGCCGCGGTTATGAGATTATTGTCGCTTTGACGACTCGACTCGAGCGCACGTGCCACGCTGCGCTTTAACATTTGCTCGGCTCATATTTAAAACCCTAATTGCCTACTTTACGACCCGATGCCGAGCTAGCTCGTTTAATATCTCCCACTGAAGTGTGCATATACATGTACGACGTCACTGATTTTATTAATTTAACGCATATGAAATTAAATTAATTAAACACGGTTTCAAGTGTACATATAAATACTGCATACAATTCGATGCACGCTAGCTAAACCCGTCGGCCGATTATGAAACTTAATTACAAGCCGACCGTCGAAGTCTGTGTTCACGGCCTAATTGATACGATATAATGACGTGAGTGAAGGCGGCGGCTGAGTTATTACTTGCCACCCAATGGTTTCGGCGGCGCGGCGGGCGGATGATGAGGGCGCGGTAATTTGTTCGGCGCCGTGCACCGGAGATAACAGTCACCTTATTGCTAGCGTAGCCGCCGCCGTCGCCGCCGCCGCCGCACCCGCTGCACTCAGCGCCCGCTAACTAACGCTTATTAAACTTCAACAAGGCTCCCGCTGATCACTTCACCGTCTTGTTAACTCACTAACTTAGATTAATCGCTCGCTCGGCCTCGTTTGCGAAGCTATTTATTTCCACAAATAAAAAGGTATTCTTTTCCGCTACGGTGGCTGCTCTTTACCTATGCATATTTATAGCGAAGTTCAACTCGCCTACTGGTTTGCAGAATTTTATACGTTTTATAATAATACAATTATAATAATGGAATAATCGTTGTAATAAAAACACAAGAGAATGTATCAAAAGAGAAACCGAGCCGCAACGAATTTCTTTTTATTGTTACCTCCGCGTTGTTCGGTTCCGTCTTGCGCGATACGGCACAAGGAAATCTTGCCCAAATTGTTACAAAGCTACAATTGATTAATTTTTACCGTTATTCTACATCACGCTACTGAATGTTTATATGCAGGTATATAGATTTTAAAATATTTGTATCCATCCTATTGAACTTATATGTGATTTAAGAATATTTATAACCTTTGATACATTCTCATGCAGCTATTCTTTAATAAGGCTTCACAATACGCAATGAGCATGTGGATGTTGACACGTAGTGAGCTATACGATTCTGTATTTCAAGCAGAATTACCTTACGTTTACTAAAATCTCAAATAGCAAGCGCATATACTACTGGACAAAACCATGTCCGTAGAATGCGCCAGTATTAAATAAAAATGTAGTCATTATTCTCCTTTAACGATGCGATACGTTCACCGCTCGACACAAATTATGTGAAGAAACAGAGGAAGTGATCCAAACCTTCCGCGAGACAGTCACGCGAATGGGGGTTGCTTGTTTTGCGCTAGTAGTTTAGCAAGTTAAAATCATTCGCACCGTGAACTGTCGTTTAGTCAATATCTTGAAATCCATTTTTTTTGATGTTTTAGATAATGGTTACAAACAAAAATAATCGCTTTATGTCGTATCTACAATAGTTTCAAATGTAATAGTTGAAGGATATGCGAAATGCATGTGAAAAGCACGACCAACAGACATCATGTATTTATTTACACTTTTACTCACGAAGCGCAGAGATGTGTGTGGACAAGACTCTGAGTTATGTAAAGTTTTTGCGAATTGACAAGACTAAGTAGGGTGTTGTTTATCGTCGTAAGTCTTAAATATTGACATATCATTGGTTTTAACTGTGTATATTGTATTTAGGTGTAACGCGTCGACTAATAACAGGCCGCGAACCTCTTTTGTATTTGTCGTAGATTCCACAAAAGGATTTGCCTCGTACGACCCGCGGCCTCTGCGCGGATTTGCAATGTCACCCATTGGCACATTTCAGCTTAGTGTTGAAACCCAGATTAATGTGATATGGCTTACGCGGCATAGCTCTTTGTTTTGATGTACGTTGGCTTGATTCGAAGATTTGTTATTTGAAAATGTATCTATTTGGACTTTTTAACTCTCTTAATATTCAATTGGCAACGTGAACGTTTTCGTAACTACCTCACCCTGGCTAATAAAGCTAATACAATCCCTTTTACACTTTGGGTGTAGTAAAAAGGTAAACTGTTTGACTGGTAATAGAATTAGGGAAACAACCTTACAATAGGGTGAACGGTAAATCAATATGTTTCGATTACCATTCTTACTCGAACGTTTAGTATTTCACGAATTTCGATTTATTTTATAATGTCTCAATGTTCCTCAACCTTTTTCACGTTTAGAGTAGCGTTCCAAGTCATTGAAATTGACATTTAAAGTTCAACATTATGGCATTTGTAGGAGGGTGTCGACTTTGAACTTCTATCTGATCCGTAACGTTTTGGCGATATACCGAGAATGTATTGTTAAAACGGGTACGCCCTCCAATTAGTAAAGTAACGAAGCCCATTAAAATTGTTAGTTGTAAAAGCAGCAGTCTACTAAACGTACAATCGCACTAATTCGGCCGCGGCTGCGAATCAGCACCGCTTAATTAGCTCAGCATTCGAATCACCCCAGCTGCAGAGCCGCTCAAAGGATTCGCCGCTCATTATGCCGTCGCCGGCCGCCGCTGTCGACTCGCGGTCGTCGTTAAATATTTTTGAATAAATGTTCACCGTCGCGAAGAGTTTGTCGTCGGGCGGATGAAGTTTATTATGCGAGGTTGAATTAAATTTATGCCCGAAGAACTGCAGAAGATAGGGCAGCGGGGAAAGTTAGTCACGGAAGAGAGCGGGCGGGCAGCGCGATGCGGTGTTCGCGGAAAGTGCGATAAGATCGCGTGAGGCAGCGCCGCGTAGACCCCGCCGTCGCCGCCGCCGCCGCCGCCGCCGCCGCCGCTGCGGCCGCCCGTCACGCTGCGTTAATGGTCGCGCATCACGCCACGCTATACCACCTCACTGTTGACTCCCGCTTACACTTCGTCTTTCATCTACTACGGAAGTTGCTCCAAAACTTGGTAATACTGTGATTAGAAATGACAAGTTTTCAATATCACTTGTATTTTTATTTTCGAATAACTACAATATCAATGCTGTCAAATAAATATGCAGTGTCTTTTATATTTATATTCAAAGCATTTGTTATGTGTAAATCTAATGTGATATAATATATATACTAAATAACAACATAGATATTCCTTCGGATTTATGTCATTTTACTAAGGTTTCATTGATAAACATTATTGGACATGTGTTAGTTGTAACAAAATACAATGTGTGGGCGTGTATCGCCTAGCAGATGGTCGGCGACCGTACACCGACATCGTAGAGCTCTGATTAAACTTAATTAACTGAAGCCATTTACTCGCGGCGGGAGCGGCCGGGCGTCGGGGTGTTGCGCCTCTATCGCCGCGCCCCTACTACATGTGCGCCACCAGCCGGTCATTTCTCCGGCACCCTGCAAACGCCCATATATTTATAATTTATCTTATGTTAAACTTGTAAACTAAATAAAAAATGCTTATGCATGTTCTTGTAATGTCTTCTGCGGGGACTAGCCCAGACTAGGACGTGATTGTTTGAAGAGCAGAGAGCGACGAGTTCAAAGCTGCCCGAGGGCTCAACCCTATCGTCGCCGGGCGCGAGATTTATCGCGCGGCCTCACGCAGCTGGCGCGATGCCCATCGCCCCTCGCCCTTTTATCATCGAGTAAAACACGCCCGTCGCGTTAATTTGTTTGTTCTGACGCGGCACAGCTAATGAATCGCCCCGGGCCGGACCCGAGACCTCGGCCTGCGAACCTTGCCGCGATTAAACCTTACACCCACAAATTGTTACAAGCCCGCAATTTGTCGTTAATCACTAACAATTGTGTTTAACTTAGACCGCTGATTTTCTTAATAGTCTGGAAATCATAAATCATTTTATAGTTACCAGCAGCTACATATCTCGACAGCTTACACTAGGATATCTGGCATTGCTACGATAGTTATGTTGCAGCGATTGGAAATAATGTGTAATGAATATGTAGAGCGTCTTGATTTAGCAAGAGTGAATCAGACTCAGGTGAGGTCGAATTCCACTACGGGCCGCCCTACCTGAGCGCCCGAAATACACGCGCCGCACGCGCGCCGCTGCACACACGCCCGCGCGCGCTCTACACACGTAAGCAATACATACACAAATACACACTCAACATATCTAGTTAGATATGACGACGTGACTATTTATTTGTGTATATGTAATGAGTTTTGCTAAATTATAGGTAAAATGTAATTGCTCATCTCGACTATTTCTGACTTATAAAAAAAAGAATGAACTTAAAAATACAAATGCTTAATTTGCCTTTAACCGACAATTTCCCATCTCATACAGTTACGCATTATTTCTCTGTAAACGTTTTCTTCGTTTTGAGTTTGCTTCACCACTTAATTAGGTGGTGCTCGTAAAACTGTCTTCCTCATCTTATATTTACCGCGTTTGCCCTTTTTATTATCCGATTACATGGGCCGTACGGTTTGCAAAGCGCTGTCTGGCGCGAGGGGAGCCGTTTCATTTGTTTCTCCAGAAATTACTTCAGACGATCGCGAAGCCCACTCCATGCGGTGCTCGCCTGCCCGCACCAGCCGAGCGTTATATTTAAACAACACAAAATTACGTTTCATTAGCTAAGATTGTGTTCGTGTTCATTTACGCTGTCAAATTGCATAATTAATGTGTCCACAGATATGATTACGGTCATTCTGAGCTTATCAGTATCCTCCATAGGGAATGAATTACGGGCTTTCGATAATATGGGCAATTTTTTATTGTCTATACAGTAAGTTTTGTAATGTACCGTTATATGCATATACGTCATCATTTAAATGCAAGTATAAATGTACATATTTGAGGATCGGGAGCGGCCGAGAGCGGTGTCGGTGGAGGATAGTGTGGCGTTGCAATTAGCAGCCACTCGACTCGTCGCTGCCCACAAACCATGGCGCGGACTCCACTCGTGTGTCGCCGCGCAAATTAAAACGCGACACTCGACCCCATCGCATCTCGAAACTACATTTCCATTTAACAACGATAAATCCTGCCAACGTGTTTTCGTTATTGGAAAAATATTCTAACGTTTATAAAGTAAAATGAAATATAACAATGAAAAACTGTAGCATTAACTGTATAACTTGTATTTATATCACTGATATGGCTCTTGTGTGAGATATCCTATATGATAGTCAGACATGAGAGGTAAACATAGAAAGGATGTTTTTCTGTTAAACTTACGCACTTCGTTCCTTACTTGTGTTGTTTTGAACATGTAGAAATACTAAGAGCAAAAGATTTGTGGTCGGGTCGAGACGGGCCGGGGGCTCCAGTCTCGGGGGCGCGCCTCTTTGTAATTGAGAGCGCCTGCGGGCCGATAATTGTGCCTGCCCGCGAACTCGTCGGCCGGGCCGCGTAAATCATGCTCGTTTCTCTCCATTACCTCATAATACCAAATTGACTTGCGAGGATTTTCGGACTCAACGAGCTTTTCTAGTCTCTTTTACGTAGCTTTGTCTGCTCAGTGGCTATTCGCAGTTTCATCTATAAATAATACGTGCACAAACTGCACGCCGCCGACGTACGAACGTCGTGTCAAAAACACCGCTCAAAAGCTTGTGAAGAATAACAAGTTAAAAAGCTATTTTAGCACGTTTTCAGGTAAAGCTTACATGTTAAATTGCTCTGTTGTGATAATAATTTAAAGTTAAAGATTGCCCCGGCTTCGCGCGATATGAGGGATAAAGAGGGTAACATCACTCGTCACGACGAGGACGTCGATACAGTAAAGACATGCGAGCTTTTTAAACAAACTTTATCTGCTCCATAAAACAGAAAGAAGGTGTGCGATAAAACGATCGCGTGACTTGCTCGCTCCGTAGTGTCGGTGAATACCTTGATTAGGTGGAACAGTGTTCTATGCATCTATACCTATTTACATTACCCCATCGTCTGATGTTACGTTGTAGAGCACCATTTTACTTTGACTAAAACTATACCTTTATGCAACATCAAATATTAGTTGTTATAAAAAATAGTCACTTCTGACAAGAGCCTGGTTTCAATGAGCTCCTGTTAAAATAATCGCGCCTTGACTGTAGGGAAAAACGATGTCTTGTCTGCTTTATTTCGAGTGCTTTGTAATGATTTGATGTCTTGCTTAAAACGGAAACTGTATTTGATTAACATTATGTATACGTGGTCGTAAGTGGTACCAGTGGTGCGCTGGCACTATAAGCTTATCGGCGTGACGTCAGTCCAGGGGCGGCGCCGACGTAGAAGCATGTAGATCGCGAAATTGATTGCATGTTATCTGATGGGGCATGGGTTCTTCGCTAGCGTTTAATGCGGGCGTCCATCGCTCGGCACGCGATCCTTTGACAGGAGATCGGGCGCGCCCGTCGCCCCGGAGCACGGGCCCGGCCGTCGCGGTAATTACCGCGCCGCCCGTGTACCCGTGTGCTGTCGCGACATCGCCACTACATCGCCACTCCACCTTCACCACATACCCATATCGCCAAACGCTCTGATTGTAATAATTGTTGCACTTTTTAAACCAACAGTCGTCGAGATGTATAAGAACACGATTTACAATAGTGGAACATATGCATATGCAAAACAAGTTACAATCGTTGAAAGTAAAAAAACTTTGTGAAACTTTTTTTTACACTCTGACTTAGAACATAATGTATCACTCTTTGATAATAGCAAAATAACGAATTTAACGTTTGATGATTACAGTAACTAAATGCATGATACGGTATCTCATAACTTAAATGAAATTACCAAAAATTTAATTAAATCAATTATTTTATTTGTACATTTTAAAACATTCTTCGACCAAAATGTAAATTTGATTACAGTATCGAGTTTGTTTTCTTTCTTTAAGTCATTAATTGAAGTGTCGATGCAACGTGAATTGGTAAGTATTGTTTTAATGGTTAGGCGGAGAGTGAGTGGCGCCGAGTCGGTGATTGGAACGGGCACGCGGACGGATAGCGAGCGGCGCGGTGGGTCCGAGCCGCGCTAATTGCCCGCGCGATATTGAAACAATGACAAAAGTTGTACTCCCCCGCCGCGCTCTCGCCGCCCTTCCTATCCGCTTTTTATTCAAAATTCGTTTACTCGGCTCGCAGATTGTTACTCTGCCAAGTTAGGTACCGACGACTGGCGTTATGAAAACAATAAACTTAATTACGTTTCCATTTTAACAGAAACCCTATGACGATTACTTTACAGCGTCGCGCTTAAATCAGTTAAATGTTGCCAACGTTTGCTAGAGCAATGTCTATAATGTTAGAGATTCGAAAGTTATCTAATTTATATATTTAATGGCTTATTATTACAGATATAGAATTCGTGCACGATGCTTAATTCAAGCTAAAATAAAGGCTATTGGCAAATTATCAAATTAAACACATACGTGTTGTTTTGGCCTAGAAATATATAATGGAATCCTGACTAAAATTTTCTGATTTTACTTTCCATGTCTTTATACTTATTTTAGTTAATAAAAACTATAATTAAACTGAAAAGCATAGTGAAGTGTGTTGAGTTGCGATCGACAGGATTAATTACTTCGCAGCGTAGGCTGGACCGTAGCCTCGTAGCGATGGCCGCGGCGTACGTACGTAGCGGGCGGCCGGGTAATTGATATGGCGTTTGATGGACGGCCACCAGGCGCGCTTCCCGGGTGTTGCCTGGGAGTTGACACATGCGCCGCTCACGACGCAACACTAGCGCGACATTATTACTTACCACTGATATTTTATGCTGTCTTCACGTCTTTAATCGTCTTTAATTTACTAATTAAAAAATAGCTACGTTGGCGAGGTATTCGTATACAATTCTTATTTAGACGAAGCAGAATAATTTATAAAATTTATGAGCTCTTTCATTTTTTTAACGTATTGTTAGGTGTTAGTTTGTTTTTCAAGACTTTATAAATACTGTATAATTGTTTTCATAGTTGTAGGGTCCTTTATTCGACTATGCAGTGTTGACAATGCCGTCCAAAACAAACTCACCTATATAACCTCGAGCTCGCCTCTGCAAACTGAGCTCACTCTAAACTTTTACGGCATGTCTAATAAGGCAAGCAATTTGAGGGTCTCCCTCTGTTTGCCTTCTTGTTTCACTAAGGTGATTTGATGATTTTGACTTATTTAAGTCGCGCGGGAAAGGTTGCTTCGTTTCAACTAAAACATTTCGCCCTAGCTTGTGCTGACGGCGATTAATAAATTATAAGTATTCAAATTCCCTCGTTTAATTTATACTTCATTTGTTATTTATCAATTTATTAACATCGTGCATTAATGAATTTACAATTTACATACATATTTTGTTTAAATGACACACAATGCAATATCGTGAACGGTTATGTCATCTGCATTTAGAGCGAGTTTTGAAAAATAATGTTATCTGGTTTTCCTAACTTGGTCAATATTTTCCGATCTTTTAATCGCCTGTAAACATAGTCGTGGAGAAGGTATAGTCGGTATATTAACTTGACAACTATAATCAAACAGGGATGTCTGGATTGGCGAGAGTGAGAGTGAGTGACATCCTTATCGGTATCTGGATAGCAACAACCAGAGATGGGACTAGCGGAAACATTTCGTTCACTATGTCCGGTCTCTAAATTTTTAAATGTCTTAGCCTATAAATAACGAATAGAGGCACCAATTAGGTAGAGACGAAATAAATGTCATAAATTTATATTGTGTTCTACTACTACTTGATTTCTTTGTTACCTATAGATTTACTAAAATCTATGTTGCCTTTAGTAAGCAAAAGTGAACAAGTGGGTCTGTGGTTAGCAGCAAAGCCTCGTTTCACTTACACCGGCGTCGCAGCGAGTGAAACTAGAAGATTTCTCTCGCGAAAGCGGCATTACCAGCCGGTCTATATCGAGAATCGCTCCAATTTTCATTATCACTACAATCACTAATAAACTGATTAGATGGCCTATATAAGTTTTTACCGATAAAAATTTATAGTAAAAATTGCGTGTCTGTAATAGCGCGACGGATTATTAGGACCTAAAACATCTTTAGCGTCCTTACAATGTCCTACAAAGCTTAAAGAAATCCTGTGGTTTAGAATCATCTAAGTGCCAGTCAAGAAATATCTTCAGCATCCTGCCCTTGTCTTTATGGAGGGTCAACGCAGTGCCACCAAAATGTCATTCAAACCGATCACTATAAATAAATACTGAATGCAGATACAATACGTTTTTTCTTACTAAAATAAACTAATTGAAATAAAATAGGAAAGAAAGGTGGTCACAAAATAAAACGTGGCCCTTACTTCAATCTAAAACAATATTGATTAGTTTAGGTATTAGAGAAACGAGGAGAAAAGCAGAACGTGAGGTGAGATATGTTTTTATTCGCGCAACACGTTCACGGCCGGCCGAGCGACCGCCGTCGCTGCGACGTCCTCCCGCGGGACTTCGTCCGTACTTCCGAACGGAGATATTTATAGCTGCCCCAGAAGCCGCTCTTACCTAATGTAACATTTTATGGTAGCCCTTATTACGGCTTTCGCGTCGCCCCGTCTTCCACCACGTCTCGCACGACCACTTAATGTGCTTGCCCTATATTCGCATTGAAGAATTGCGAAATAAAATGTCAATGTCATTACCTTGTATACTGGAAAACATAACATTGTTGTACCGTGTGGTGGGCACTTGTGTCTCTCAAGATTTCACGTCGAAGATATTGTTTGCGGCAATCGTAAATTGGGCCCGTCCCTGGGGCGCGCGCCGGTGCCGGGCCGCATACGCTAATCGCCCCTCGCCGAGCCTCGCTCGCCCGCTCCGCCGCACTCGCCTCATTTTCTAGCGTGCATCCCGCCGTAATGGCCGCGAGAAAGCCTCTTTTGTTGCGCTAGCGATTTGTTATATCTCGCCGCGCTTTTACAAAGATACCTGCTTTGACTCGCGTAATTGTTCTTTCAAATCGGCGGTTTTGTTGCGTATAAAATGCTTTGTCACCTAAATCTTTTAAGTCGCCTTTCGCGGAGGTTTCATAGACAGCCAGCCCTCATTGTTAATAAAATGAGAATTCATTAGTGTAGCTGTGTTCGCACACACTGCGGCCTTTTGTTTCCAATTAAAGGCACGTAGGCATATTGAAAAATGTTTTATTGCAATTTCCGCTTATGAAGGCAACCGTGGCTTCTTGATAGCATTTGCTGATTTCAATTTTAAAAAAAGTAAGACGTTCATGTTGGCACGTTTTAAACAAGGCGACTGCTACGTCGCAAGACGGAAGGTACGCACCGTGTGTGTGTCACGCTCTAACGCTCTCCTCGGACGTTCAACTTGTGCTGGAGCTCCGTTGTTGATGCTCGCATGACAACGTCCAATGCGCACATCGACCAATAACAAACTATGTATACGCTATGTATTATGGTTATTTTATTACGACGGTATAAATATTAACATAATATCTTTCACTCCTGAATAGTACGTAGTCAAAGATTTCGCAATTAATTTGAAAATGCCTAGCTGTACGGAAAATTTATAAAACTAGATGACACAACGGCATTCGTGTCAAAATAATGATAAAGCCCCTGACATAGTTCGTCTTGTGACAATTTTCGCGGCGAGGGCTACTCTCTTTGCACGATGAGGTGCGGCGGCCGCTCGTTACTGTCGGCCTGTCGGCCGCCCGGCGCCGTGGCCGCGTGTGTAGCACCTCACGTCGCCACTAATGATGCCGTGGCGTCTTCACTGTGAATCCCCATCTATATACGTCTTTATCCATTGTTACATTTTTTATTTAACGAAAAAATCTCGCCGACCAGCAGTTCCCATCTAGAGTTTTTGAATTTTCCAGTTTTGTACATTTCACCGTAGGAAATGTGCATATGATGTAAATAGACTTTTTACTTTGCGCCACTATTCATCCTGGTTCATTGTTCTTCGAAATTGCTCTGCGTTGAGTGTAGCGCTTGGGCTCTAGCTGTTTTGCCTCGTTTATTGTAGGCATCAAACAGTGGGGCAGTGTTCGTTTTATCAATATCTGTTTTTGATTTTTTTCCAGCCTTCATAATAAAGAGTTGCAATCAAAATAATGTTGCAATCCCTTTGAATGTTCGTTAATATGCAGAACGTTTTATCGCTTTAATTTGTTCTTCCTACAGAGTGCAAATCTGTTTCAGCAGTTTTATTTGCATCGACAAATAGATAGCCGATAAAATCATAAAGTATGTTTAGCTTTAGTTGTTTACTTGACAGCGGTAAAAGGTTTGCGAGTCCCTCGCGGCCCGAGCCCGCTTGTTTTGATTCCGTTATTTACTTTTAATTTGGCAGCAAGCGGATGATGCGGCTGTCGGGGTTATGTCGTGTGAATAATTGAACCAATCAACAGCTATATATGCTCCGCCTTTGGTCAAGTCCCCGCTTGCCTATACTTTTTAAGAAAAAAGCAACTTTTGTATTAGGAAACCATCCTGGATAAGAGTTGTGCATACCCTATTGAATGAAGTATTTTACAATGTCTTGTTTTATTCATACTAACATTTTTCTAATGTCTCCGTTAATATTTATTAAACATGTATACCAATATTTAAGATTCAACTTTACTACAAAAATATCATTTTTTATGAAAACAAAGAAAAATCTTATTAAAATGATTACAAAGTTCATTAATTATAAAGCTCACTTTGACTACTGCGAAAAAGAAAGTTAATTGTATTCAGGCGAATGACAGGTAAACGACAGACACCTGTCTTGACGAGCTACTTCCTAAAATCCTTTACAATTTAGAATAATTGATGCCCAGTGCTTTTAGAACTTTAGATGCGAAATGTTGGAGTGTTTTCATAGCAATTTAATAATGTTGGTTTGGGTTTTTGTTACATTTCATTGCATACAATAGAATTTCAAGCAAATTAGATCATTTTTTACGCATTTCCAGATTGTTTCTAAAAAAATTGTTACAAGAGTGTAAGTATAACGCTTAAGTTTAATGCTTAAGAAGTCTGGGACAGTTGTAGATACTTTATTTTTCAAGTCTTGCGTTTTATTTACACTTGATGATGTACGTGCAAAGAGAGTCCACGATTCGAGGTCGGCGGCGGTGCGACGACGCGGCTCGCGTGCTCTGAAACATTAGCTTTTCCTGACTAGAAGTCGGCAGGGGGTGGCGGCATTGTCTTGCCTCTATTAATACCCGTGTTTATAGCAAATTAATTTCTGCAGTTTAGACTACTAATTTTGTGTACAAATCTTGCGTGTAATAGCTTACTAGTCATAACTATAAATGTAGGTTTTATAACAAACATAACATTTTGCTTATTCTTATCATACAAAAGATATTGATAGAATAGAATCGGTAAGGAAGGAAATGAAATAAAGTTTCATCGTATGATAGAATCCCAAATTTTCGCAAGTTTTATCGTTTTTTCGGCATGTCCCTCTTGGGGACATTGTTTTAAATTGGTTCTGCAACTAACAATTGCAAATATAATTCTTCTTTCTTTTTATAAACATTATGTTTACTTTGAAAAAAATGAATAAAACATTTAAGTATATTGTATGCATTTAAACGTTCATCTACGTGTCGTTTATGTCGATCGAGTAAGGTCATAAGATACGAAGGCGATGACTAT
>QDHC01001247.1:38500-56659 GCA_013186455.1 Papilio dardanus tibullus
GAATCGTGTGTGGTTGCGCGAACTGCGTTCAGTGACCGCGGCACTTTAACAGACATGGTGGTGCTGGAGGGTGGCGGCGCCCTGCTCGAGCCGGCGCTGGCCCTCGACGGCGCGACCGCCGCGTGCCTCGAGCGCGCATATGCACAAGCGGATGTTTCACTTAAACTTTTACCTAAACGATACATAAACTTGCATCAGTGGCTGTCGCCGGTGACCACCTCCGTCACCGCAGCCGCCGCCGCGGGAAAGGACCTTAAATTGCAAATTGTAAGGGAAATTTGTAATAAAAATACGCTTTACACAAAACACCACGACGACAAATCTTGAACACTAAGATAATTACAATAATAATCCATCGCATCTGTATAAGACAGGGAATGTTTACATGGGATTTTCCCGCATAAGAAACAAAGTTTATCGGATATGGGATAACTTGAATGCGAAAATATAATAATTACTTAGGCGATTATTCTATACAGTATGTGTACTCATTATATTTATACACAATTGTACTTATTAAATCAAAAACTTATTCAAATCTGAAAATGTAATATTACAGCTACAAGTTGTTTACGCGTATTTTCTTTATTTCAAGGCGAAACTAAATATTGCAAGACTCCTGATGTAAACGATATTTTCCGCCAATTATTGAAAGATATTTAAGTCGTAAAAGTTTAACATTGACATAGCAGGTTACTCACAACTGAGGAGATCAACTTCGAGCACATTTTTACTACAGTGTACACGACGCTTGTGAGTGTGACCCTAGAATTGCATGCATAACTTACAACGACTACAATAACAAAAAACCATTCAATTTAAAACAAATATATTTTTATCACTATTTATTTGTTGAAAATTATTTATGTAGAAAGTTTTTGCAATTGTTAGTACTTGTAATGTTTTGGCTCTGATTTGTTTTATATATTTAGTGTTATATCTGTCTTTGTAATAACGATTTGATGGTTGGTTTGTTCACACTAAATTTAGTACTTAATATGATAATTAATCAATTTAAATTTATATTTGGTTTCGTTACCTGTTGTACTATACTATTTTGTAGCGTTGAAGTCTTATGTATCAAGATTTTTTTATTTATAATGAATATATCTTATTCAAATCAACCCGCATAGTATACTGATAAGATTATTGTTGGTATATTATTTGAAGAATTTTAAACTTCTCTCCGTGTCAAAGCTATATTGGTTGTTATCATCCCTTATAGAGGAAATAGGTTGTAGGGCAACAGCGCACATCGCCAATTTGACAAAATCTTTCACTATTAGAAAACTCGTATCGCTAGGTAACATAAAAATTTCCTCTTGGACAAAGTCCTAATTACAATAAGTGTTCTGTACAAGTACATTTAAAACATGGCATAGCTAGAAAGAGCGTACTCCTCCCTCAAAGGCCGGCAACACATTTGTGGTCCCTCTGGCGTTGCAAATGTCCGTGGGCGTCGGACCAATTGATTTAGTTGATCCGCTGCTCTCGTTTGCCCTTTTCTCCTTTAAAAAAAATATAATTAAAATTGCTATTTATGAGATCTATCTCAATTTATAAAAAAGTTTAAATAAGTTTACCAAGGCAGAAGAGATCTGTGGCCGTCACGTGTGGTATACAGGCAGATTACATATTTGCGATAACCTGGGCCGCCTCCATGTGTACACCTGGCGGCCGGCGGCGCGTCCGCCGCGGCGTTCGTATCGCGGCCCCATCTCTCCGCATTCATTGCTGCATCCCTGAATTACTTCTATGTACAGATATCCCGTCTACTCGCCTCACCGACCTTTTGAGACTCCTTTTATCGAGTGAAAACTCGTGCATTACACAAATTAAATATCCGAAATTTATATAGAGACTAAGGGTTAAAGACGAGAAACATTTCCCTCTTCATAACACTAATCATCCTTCGCCATTTCTAGCAATGTACAAATAGTTAGTATAGCCACAATATTTCTCTTGTGTAATATTGTACATTGCAATGATACAATTTGTCAATGCTATATTGCTAAATCCGGAACAAAGTCAAAAGAAAATCAAATTGTTGATAGTTTTCCTTGAAACGATCCTGTAATATAACATTGTTCGCTGCGAAGTGATAAAAGCTTCGCAAAGAAATATATGTTGATAGTAAAGTGAAACTGGCTGTAAAGACGCAGCTTAAACATTAGGCATTAGGTGAGCGCAAAGCGCGAGACACGAGGGGGGCTCACGCGTGCAATCCGCCCGCTTGCCGCAGCGCTCGTTTATTTGTGCCTTGCTGGCTCTTTTGTTATGCCCCGTCGCCTGTGTCTGCTTTGAAAAATTGTAATGCAGCGGCATCGCAGTCGCGACTTGCCGCGACCCCGCCCGGTGCACTTCACCTATCTTCGATATGATCATTTATAAATCATACTTTGCGGAAGGTCAGTGCTAATACGTCATTAGTTATGTATCTTTTATTTAATAACCGTATCTTGTGCATTGAATTTATAGTTTTTAACCGACGTCCAAAAGGTGGGTCAAATCGTCTGTATATTTTTGACGTCTTTTTGTTAATTACTATGCGTAGTTTCGCCGGCACGGCACGTGTGTCGGCGGCCGACACGTTAGGACTGAGGTAATGCGGAGGTAAGGCGGGCGTTGGAACAACAGAATATATTACCGCCACCAGCAGTATTGCCGTAGAGGCACTGTTATATTTCACTAGCGGTCATTTTCGACAATTAACCACATAAAATAAGTGAAATTATGCATGCGGCCGACGACGGCGTATATCACGTCCAGTTACGGGGCACGATACCCACCCAACCTGTATATTCATTATTCAAAGAAATGTTTCGCTCGGCCGGCCGGCTTCCGGAAGCACGGGCTCTGTTCGTGTGATTGATGGGGACCTCTTTATTTTTACAGTTCATTTTTTGTTTCACTTCACGCATTCCTTACGTGTTGTGTTCATAAATTAGCTAAAACAGTTTATACATCTTCACATAATCACCGACTGCAATCTTGCACATTTTCTTATAAAGAACAAAAACACTAACATATTAGATACATTTACAGATATTTAAAATATGCAACATTTCCTATTTGATACCTAAAATATATAAAAAGCTAAATGCCTATCTTCCGTAAGCTTCGCTTCAGCCGGACCTCTCAAACCGTCGGATTCATTTTCTCTTGCAATTTCCTACAATTTCCGGGCAGCGTTTGGTATACTGACATGCTGGAAAATTATTTTCCCGTAGATAATACTCGTGTCACGGTTGCTCAACAAATGTTTTACTTTAAAATATATGATGTTTCGTTTTCTCCACCATAAAGATGAGCTTATTGTGATATCATTTCTTTTACATTCATATAAAACGTTACAAGCTTATACTTGGACGTCAGTACTAGTCAGGTGCATGAGAATATGATTTTTTTTAAAACATGAATAATTCAATTATAACATTATTAATTTAAAACTGTGTCAAATATAAAATATATTATAAATGTCGATAATAAAATATTTTGCTGCAAGCAACAACCTACATCTACATTCTTTATAATCGAAGTGAAAATCGGTGCGTGAATTAAAGTGTTAGAGTTGAGTAATATCAATCGGAGATGTGCGCTCATTCGTATTCGGCATCACCTTGAGGTGTGCGTGAATCAGCAGACGGCACGATCACCGGTGTGACGGCGGCAGTTCAAGAATAGCGTTTGGTCTATTTACAAGTCCTCTGCGTTTGTTTGCCAGCAAAATGTGTCATTGTTAACTAATTTAAGTAACGGCCCTGCCAGCTGTTACGACACGTACAAGTATCCAAATTGTATGCAAGAGGATCCCCGATAGGAGCATCAGTCATCGCGTCGCAAGTAACATTTCACACATAAAGTGTTATTTGTTTTTTTAGCAGATTTAAAGCAAGGTGACGAGAGAGTTCGAGCGTAAGCCTGCCTAGTTGGATAACGAGCGAATTGATTCACGAGCTCTAGAAACAGTGCTTTTTCTTTTTATTGCTTACCCCGCACCTCCGACGTAGTTACTTTACAAATGTGAATTTGTTCTTTTTTACGCAAAAACCTTTCTTTTAAAATCGAATAGACCGAATAACGGTACTGTTATGATTATTTTTTAGAACAAAGATAACGCTCATGGCTTAACGAATAAAACTCGCCTAAAAAAATTCAGTGTTGTATTTAGTCAATTCATCACCCCTTAAATTTGATTCTGATTTCCTACGTCTTGTTAATTTGTGACAAGATATTAATCCAGTTTTTGTTTGGTCCCCGTTTAATTTAACTCTCACTTTTTCTTATGTATAAATGAGCAATTTATATGCAGTAGTCGTATGAAGCATAGTGGAACTCAATAATGACTGTTTAAATTTTTTAGTGTGGTGGGTCATGTTAATATTTTATTAATTAATTGGGAGCGCGAGCGGGCTGGCGGGGCGCGTGTCCGATGGGCTGCTGCGACATTATGGCTAGAGAGTTGCGTAAACATCAGAATGTAAAACACGATATCGTTTAGCCGGTTAATTAATTGCTGTGACCGGGAGTCGGGGGCGGCTGGGAGCGGTCGGGAGCAGCCGGGAGGCGCCGCTTGTCGCGAGCTCGTTATGGAAATAATGAGTACGATCGCAAACCACTGCATAAGTTGCGCTCGACCCGACCCGGACCGCAGCGCCTACTTCGATTTTTATTGTTGCTTCCCTCGGGCAGATTTAATTCACCCCGCCATAACATTGCAGCACAATTTGTGACTCGTCGTCAATCGCTGCCACCATTTCTCTTCAAGACGCAAATTATTTAGTGTAAAATCTAACTGTTTGTTTTCAGAAGTACCGTTTAAAAGAATAAATATACTTTCGTTTGAACAAAATTGTTAAGCACGTCGAAATATTCTTAAGTTGCTTTAAATTTTTAATAATAAACGCAAATTGACTAGTAGGGTAATACAAATATAGAAGAAGCTTTGTTTCATCACCTAATGATAATTTAATGTTTAAGGTTACAAATTTCAAATCACGTGGTCGAGAGCTCGAATCCCGCCAGGCGACTATTCTAAACCATATCCTTGCACAAGCCTGAGATCATACAAGTTAATTAATAAAATTCTGTTAATTAAGATTATTAAGTTTAATAAAATCTTGGATCAACAAAGAAAGCAAAATAGTGGGTGTAGTTTCACTTATACAATACAATAAGGGAAGGCTTTTTCCAAGTTTAAAATATTTCTACAATAAATTTATTAATAAAACACCGTTTAGACTCGCTATAATACTGTGAGGAAGTGAAAATTCGTTGTGAAATGTGACTGCTACGCTCGGCGGGACGTGTGCCCGCATGGGCGGAGGCTTATTAAGGCGAACTTCATGAGATCTTTGTGCCGCTATAGCTAGGCGCTTGTGCATCTCACCTATGTGTTATTATAACACAAGCCTTGTCATATTATTTATATTTAAACTTTTAACATATGTAGATTTAGACAATATATCGTTAGACGACTATTTTTATTTGATGCTGTACGACATCGTGATAGTGTGTATTCATAACTTTAATTGATAAGCTGTTGCTTACCGTAACCTCTGTAAGTTTCCATTTTCGAAACATGTCTAGAAACATTGTGTTGTCATATTTTTTAAAGGAAACTTGCGGATGAATATATCTTTTACAGGTGGTCTCCACATGCGATCCACGGGTGAACCAACAAACGCGAACCGAACAAAGAATATTTGTATACGAATTGCACGATACTATATTTTCTTCCAATCTTACTATCTAAAGATTTTAGTGAGGCAGAAATGGGCAGGTTGTCTTGATTCACGACTATATTGAGGTCGTGAGATTGAAGTTACCTACGAGACATGTCACTTGATTTAATTAAGAGCCGTTTTACCACCCGTTCCGTCGTCCTAACGCCACGTACGGCACCTCGGTTAATTTCGAACTGAGCCATTCCACGGGGGATTTATTTCAATATGGGTCCTATCCCACCCGTTCTTAGTACGCGTTTACTCAATCTCCAGTCTTATATTTTACAAATAACTTAGTCGTATACGTGTGAAGCGGAGCAGTTAATAATAAAATATTTACAATTTTTCATGACTTTAGAATATTTTGTTATCACTAGCAAAAGGGGTCACAGCATAAAAAGCTGTGGGTCAAGCTAAAACCTCTAAATCCGACTGTGATTGCATCGTTTAGACGAAATAGTCGTCATATTTCAACGTGTAACATCCTCACTTGGGTTTCACAAATAGTACCTCATTTGTTTGAAGCGTGATTGACTAGTTTTTAGCTTTAAATCATCTAAACGCTTGTACGTTAACAATACATATTAGTGACTTTTTATTAGACTTTTTTTTTGAGAGACATGAAAATATGTGGTCCGTGTAGTTCGACATTGAAAAGTCACGGTGAAACGTGAAAAAACTTTTATTTTTATATTTCAGTATGTATATTAAAGTGAGATCTGTTAAAAATCATACTTTCTTTTTAAACTTGTACAGTAATTAAAAGAAAATTAACGGAAACCAACCAAAGCATATCTTTAAGTGTAAAGTTATTATTTTTTTCTAAGTTGAAAAAGGAAGCAGACCATAATTAGCTGGTGATTTTCTTTTTTTTGCCGTTCGCATCTAATGCGCTATTCTTGTTGGCCGTCATCACGCGTCGCGGGGGAAGTTCGTTATTAATTCATCGCTTCTCAACTTGGCCGCTTTTATTCCCATTACCTTTGCCGTTCGAGAACGAACCTACCGTTTTAGAAGATATGATTATGCAATAAATCGTCCCTGGAACGGACTATAACATACGATATATAGCACATAAACCATTTATTATTATGGTTCCCTCGCCTGCGACATGTAGACGCAATTCCATTTCTTTTATTTCGCCGTCTTCGTAATTTTTCGATTAACGATTGTGCAATTGCAAAAAGTGAGAATGAACGGGGAAAATCTTGCAGCGATTATGGTGAACCACAATCGGCAATCACATGATAACCAAAAAGCGTCCACGCGATGTTGATTGTGATATTGTCTGATACGGGGCGAGCGCTGCGCGGCGGGCGTAGGGCGCGCGGGGCGGCCGCATTTGTGATGCAAATGTGCAGCGCCCGCCGCACCGCGGCCTCTCACGCCTTACCTGCTGCATTAGACATAATTATTGTGAAAAATATTCATCTGTGCCCTCTTAACACTACCCTTAACACGTCTGCCGCGCGTTAATAGATTTCGCCTTTCTTTTTCCTCGTAAGCTGATATTGTTTAGTTCTATCGACAGTTATCGGTGGAATTCAATAACCGAAAGGCTAGGTCGCAAGAAGTCGTGTGAAGTTTTGTGAGAACCTGTAGTCTCGAAGTACTCAACTCCGGAACGATATCATGTTTCAAACGATTTCGCAAAACGAATAAATAAAAAGGCAGGGAGGCAAGAAGCGTGCGGTGAAACCGAGTCAAAGCGTGGGTATTAGAAACGCTCCGATTACCACGCTCGGAAGAGCTGCATTCAGGGGGAATTTTCTCAAGCCATCGCTTTGTTTTAAATACTAATAATCTTTTTGCCATATTTCGATGTTTGTATCTGATGCTAGAACTTAAAATATCAACAAGTTAATATATTGTAAAATAAAGTTGTAAACTGCAGGTCCCGAGTTCGAATCCCACCTTTAACCTTTATTGTAAAATAAATAGTATTAAATATAATGCCGTTTATAATCCAGCTAATAATTCGCTGGATAGGTTTGGAGGCGGTAGTGGTATTGTAGCCACGAACACCGGTAACACTGCGCCGGCGGCCTGACCGCGTTCCACTAACGGTATCCACTCCGAAGTATTTCTCGGGCGCGTGGCACACTTCGTGCGTACATTCACCTCGCCCATCTCACTGTCCCCACACTAAATCGTTTCTCATGTCCTTATTTGGAATCTATATCTTTATACATTTTTATTTACTTATTAAAATATCTAATCCAAAAGTACATAAATTCTGTCTTTCTTACAACTACGTCTCTTCATTAAAGCAACGTTGTGTTTGAAAACACGATGAAATGAGATCACCGTACCGTTAGAGGTCGTCAGACCTTCTCACGACGTTGAAGAAAAAGCTAAGCAGTTTTATTAATTTGTACAGTTAGAATTGCGGACGTTTCACCGCTCATACGATTGTTGTTGCCTAAGATAGGATATTATTTAACGAGATATGTTGCGAATGATTAAACACAAATCATTTCCGATTAGTGGCCTCGTTTATACCCGTTTGCGTCATAACTTTTAATTTACATAAAGTACATTTTTACTATTTTATACATTTCATTTTCCTCTCTGTCAAAAACGGTCGTATCTACGTCAACAAACTAAAACCAGCTAAACTGTTGTTTTTGTGGTAGGTTTGTCATTTAATTATCTTGACATTAATACATCTTCGTTTTAAATTCTAAAATAAAACATTTGTTCGAATAAATTATTAATAAAAATAGTTATGCAATTTGTCATAGATTATTGCCCTTTCTTATGTCCTTTCTCTTAGTTCATATTTATCACGCCGGTATTATGTAGAACCGATGTTGGTTTTAGCAATGAGTTATTCATAGACTTGATTTTTCTGGTATTTGCATCAACGTTGTTGTTGACACTCGCGGTATAATATAGTACGGTGGGAGTCCATTACGTCCTCTACCGCCAACGCAGTCGTGTTTTTTTATTAAATACTTTTATTTACATTGGACAACTATACTGCTTTTACTTAAAAAGCACATAAGTACCTCTTATTTAGATGTATTCTTTAATATTTATATGGAATTCTCGTAGTGCAGAATCTGTTATGCAAATCGTTGATGTGCATAACGGGTGGTATTGGTTTTGTAAATAAAAAAATACGAGCTACAAATAATAGTAACAAACATTTTACCATACATCATCCATACATCCTATTAAATGTAGTTGCTCTACACGTCCAGTTAGTGGGAAATTGAGGTAGATGTAGAGACCCTAAAGCGGCACTTCATTACGCGTCCTCGTTACCGGCGCGGCGCCTCCTGCTCTTGAGCTCTCACGCATATTTTAACAAAATAGCCATGTCCACCCAAACCTAAACCTTTCCACTTTCTTTTTACATCAATATACGTTACCACTGCATATAGTTTATAACATAATAAACAAGTTCCGTATCTTTTTTTTTTTCAGGGAATATTTTATTTAAATATTGCCGCAAAATTGAAATGAATGGTACCTAGATGAATTATTGGTTTTAGCAATAATATTGCAGTGTAGTATGGCGCGCGAGCCTCCGTTTACTGGCGTGCGTGCGATTACATGGCTCCGTATTGCTGTGTAATATATTCATATTTTCACCACCTTCGCATCCTTAATGTTTCATTTCCGACTTTGTTTTCGATGTGGCACCGCTCAAGCTATTTTAATATATCTTGGAAAAGAGGACGTGGGAATGTAAATACAATACAGTAGTACCAAATCATTTTATAAAGATTAGGGTACATATACGTCTTATAAATAGCTCAGGTATAATAATTGTAACAAATAAAGCAGGTGTGGTTTGCTCAGCCTACTTATTTTGCCAAATCGATTTCTTCCGTGATATTATTTCATTCACTGGCATGTAGTCTTTGGATAGTTGCCATAAAATTACACTTATTATGAAGATGCGGGAAACTGATAACAGACGTGGAATCCCATTGCGATATAAAATGTTACGAATATTTTGAATTTATACTATAAGATGTATAATATATCTATGATATTAGGAACAAACATTACTTTGGTTATACATATTTCCTTAACATATAGACTAGATAAGTCAAGTAGCAACGATCCCTAGTTACGAAAGCAACAATCGGAAGTGAAACTTAATAGGCGTTTGACTGAGGTTTCGGGAGACGCCGTCGCCGGACCATATTTCCATGATTATGGTTAAGTTTTACACAAACTGTCCTGATTTGTTTGTTCTTGTCCTGTAGTAATAAACAGTTTTATTTAAGGAAGTTGTAAGCTGTTTGATAGTATCAAATTTCTGTATATAAATGCGATTAAGTTGGTTAGTAGTACAAGAGGCCAGCTCGCATACAGATGGTAATGTAGTCGTCTACATGTGCGCTCGGCGTCCTCCAGTCTTGCATCGGCCGTTTGACCAACATATTGTGTCACACGTTGAGTGCGAACAACCATTTAGAATATATATTACATATATTCTCTATTCATCTGTCGATAGTAAATTTGGCAGTGGCCCTGTTACGAAATTATATATATTTGTATTTTATTACGCCTGTCTGATATAATTAGACAAGACAGACCGCTCTATGTGTCTTAAGTTTTGTAATTATATAGTTACGTGTGATTATTTATGACGTAAACATTTACCACTATAACCTGTGATGTCTCTGAGCGTCAATACATTTATGCAAACTTTTAATGTTTTGTTCGTCAATCTTAACAAAATGTTTTAATCTATTTTGAACACCGTTATAGTACTACTCGAAAAAATAAAAGCTGTAAAATTATCCGACTTAATATTTATGTTCACCGATATACGCTTGGAGCAACACTGATTTATAATTATACAAAGGTGTAAAGAATTTTTGGTTCTGTTTGGCCTTCGGTGGTTTCTATTCCTTAGTGTTTTATTCTTAAATTCTAGTTTAATCGAAGTCGACTATTTAAAAATTATATAAAAAAACTTAATTTCTTATCACTACCTATGAGAAATAAGAATAACTAATATGTTGTTCGAATGATTGTCTGTCAAGTCAAGTCAAGTATTGCTTACGACTTTTTGTTCAATATTTATCCATACACAGCGGTAAATACAAAATGTTTGTTCGTGGTAGATATTGAAGCATTCGTATATCTTGTGAACATAAAAAGATCCCTATAAATCCTTACACTGCTTTTCAGCTTTCGAGTGTAACTTATTTGCTATTCAAGCAGCATTAGAGTTTGCTCTGTACTAAGAGCTTTATGTGATTTTGTGGCTATTTTTATTTTCGTTCAAAACTGTTTTAAATATCAAGGAGACAAAAAAAATCAGTTCTTTTCTTAGGGTTAGCAAGATCGTCAATTATGCCAAAAAGTTTTATCTACCAGTAGAATAAGAAGCGAATGATATTTTTTTTATAATAACAACTTATCAAAACCGATTAACCTGTTTAGGTATTGATAAAAAATCTTCTTAACAAATACGGGCAGTGTATAGTTATTAGTTTTAACCGTGTGCTCAAAATAAAAATTGTTCAATTATAACTCATTTACCTGTCGAAGTGATCACTTATCAATATTGTTGCGTCAAGATATAAATCACGTGATGGACATGAATAGGTAATACTCTGGTATCGATGAAGCTATAAATGTAGAGTCGCAGAAACATAATATTTGTAAGTATACCTAAGTGGACAGGGAGCGACAGGAAGGTGCGGCTCCCAGGTCGCCGCGGCGGTGATGACGGTGGTGTTTTACGAGAGGGGTGCGCCGAAAGCCGCGGCGCGGGCGCGCCTGCTAATTTTGATAAAAGCATCGTCCGGCCACGCCCGCCCCGCAACCACGCACCCTGCGCCTGTACGCCGCTCCAACACCACTTTACATCGTACATCGATAAATACCAACTCTACCAACATCAGTTTTTTTGTACTTGTTATATGGCGTGTTTACTTACTTTTTTTGTTGCAAAACATGACTGGTCGTACATAAGCCGTATGCTCTTTCGTAGATTTGGGCCGATAGATTGAATTAAAACTAAAAGTAAATGTTAGTTTAACTTTTAATGTTATAATGATATTCTCACAATAAATTATTTTATAACATAAATAATACGTCGTCCCCCTTAGTGACTAAACTTCTTTCTTTTAATTTTCAAGAACAAATATAATATTTATATTAAAAAAATCAAGTTACCTATTAAGGTAACGGGGCTGAGTACAAGTTTTTACGTAAACATGAATATAATTTATGTAATTTTGATACGTGTTTTAAGACGTTGCCTAATCTACCTGAGATAAATGCTACAAATATCATCCCAGTTGAGAGAGTGGCAGAAGGAAGCTTTGTGATTACATATCACGTAATTATTTCTCATTAAACGACGTGAAGTACCTATTAGGTTATAAAGTATCGCGGTAGTGTTTGCTCTAGTCCGAGTGTCACTACCGGCTACTATGCAATCGGCACGTTTGATGTAGATATGTGATCGTTTGCATCCCACTTTGCGGCTTATAAACAACATGCAGTGGAAAAGAAAACATTTCAATAATACATACTCAAACAAGAAATTATGTAGATAACTATATTTATTATAATAATATAAATCTGAACTATGGTGGTACAGGTTTCAGTAAAGTATATTTTAAATAATGCGAATTGTATTGTAGATTTACAACACAAAATTCAAGTTTAGGTTACGTACTACTCGATCGCATATTTGCATATGACCACTCCTCGTTAACAGATCACGGCTAGTATCGTAAAATAGATACGCTTTTATCATTTGGGAATTATTCAGTGTTTAATAAAATAAACTTTGTGAATTATTTATTTTATTTGTTTTTTTTTTTTAAATATAAAACATGTTTGATGAAATAGACCTTTTTTGTGAATTATTCTTTTTAATTGTTTCTTTTAATATACTACAAGGTGGCAAACCAGCAAATGGCCAATTGGCAATGGATTCGACGTAATAACGACCGCTTATTTTACGGCTTATTTCATTTATTCATTAAATACATTAGGACCTCCTTATTCGCGGAGATGTTACATTTGAAAATTTGCCTCGAACGAGGAATCCGCGAATAACGGAACCGCGAATAAAGTGAAAATACATATTATTCTGAGAAAGTGGTAGACAACTTGGTCTAATATTATTAATTTATATATATTATTAGCAATTATAAATTAAGTAACATTTTTTTATCAAGTGTGTCGACCATTGACGCGTGGCAAACTTTCGACGATCAAGTAATATATCTATTTACCCATAAATGATAAATCGATGACTAACTCATTGTTTTATGTGGATCAATATTAGGTACGACAGTCAGCCAACATAATCCGCTATCTACAATCGCATTATTTAGATATGTAACTTGTTTTTACATATTCTCGTTTGTCGTGAGGAGAAATCGTTTATTTAGGTACGCGTTTGTTGATTTCTTTATTAATTATTACGAAACTTTCTTACCATACAGCTAATGAAACTGCAATAGATTTAAAAAAATCTTTGAAACTATCTGTACCTACATCTTTACTTACACTGTTTCATATTTTAGTTTTTTGTAAATTTTTGATTACTAATTTCTATGGTTTTCGCGATAACAATTTTAACTTGTATTGAGTGATTGGGCGTGGGCGAGGAAGGCGTGGCCACAGCTCCGCCCAACTGGGATCCGCCTTCGCCCTTTACCACCTTTTCATGAAAATCTTGTAACCGTTCTCGAGCATTGTAGGTATCCAATCAAAAACGTTACATAAAACTAACATTTATACAGACACGAAACGTGTAATTTTTCTGAAACAAATAAAGGACATTGTTTTTCTAATTTCAACTTTCATATGTACATATTTACGTGACGCTCTTACTGTGAAGGAAAACATTGTGATGCAAACTGCACATATCGGCGAAGAAATTCAAAGATATGTGTGAAGTCGACCAACCCGCACTGGTTACTATGGCCTAGTCACCCCATAGAGTAAGGCTCCGCGCCTCTCAGTAGAGACGTACAGTGAGCAGGTGATGATGACATATAGAGCAATATGTTGCTATTGTAATATATTAGATATTTTAGATGTATATGTAGGGCTGCGTAATGTAAAAACCCCTCGCTTATAAACAAAAACCAGCAACTACAGCAACAGGACTGTAGTTTAAAGTAATGCCGAACACCAGTCGGATGAAATGTCATTTACGTGGACCAGTGTAGATCCATTCTAGCAATCGACAGATAAGAATCGTGTTGGTTCTTGACGACCACGAAACTTTGAAATAATAGACCCAATAAAAATGGATTTATTGTACTTAAATAATGAGTTTGTTGAAGAAAAACGTATTATTGTGGCATCGCGTATAACAGAGGACAACACTATTGTTTTGTACCTATTTACTTCTCTTTAAAAAATGATTAAGGCGAAATTGATTACATTTAGCGTCTGATGGCAAAGGAGATGAGCATCGTCGGTGTGGCAGCCCGCGGGGCAGATAAACTCGTTAGCTCAAGATACGTCAACGGCGGCAGCGACGCGGCGGCTCTGCGGCGCGGGGTATCCCTGTAATCTCGTTGCGACTCCCGACCCGTCGACTCGGATTCACCCCAAATTAGCTTTTGTTCTCGATCGACAATCTAATTCGCTGCCGTCTAAAATGTTTTTCTCTCAATTTACAACATTCAACTCTGTCGAGCAAACAATTTCACTGGAAAAGATGTTAAATGCACGAGTTTTGAGATCGTCTGCGCACACCTAGATACTACTCCTCGTAGCCGTTAAAAGCTTGTTGTTGACGTAGCGTTCGATTCGAGAGGCGCAGCTTCGTTCTTGTCCTTATAATTGATTGCTTTGTCGCGTAATTTGTTTGTCGACGCCTCGGGCGTGCGATTCTCACGGGAGTGTCGCGGTGCTCGCTCTTTCCTCGGTGTCCGCGTAAATAATAAATACCGTCCTCTGTTACCGTCGCCTTCGATCTCACGGAAACATATCTCACACTGAGTGACTCAGCATGACACGCATTCAAGAAATACTGCTAATAATAAATAATACTAGACAATTTGTATCAACAAACAAGTTTTATAAAACTGACCTCATGTAGTTGCTATAGGTAAAGGATAATGTTAGAATTATAGCAAGGATATTTCAAGACAGATGTAACAGCACGGATGAGCGGGTGGAGCTGGCACGGGCGCGCCACCGGCACTAATAACCCCGTAATTGGTATCGGAGCTCGCCGCAGCCGGATTACTGAACACCTAATTGAATGCGAGACGCTGCCCCCTCCCTGCTGCCACTGCCACCACCAGCCGTAGAGACACGAGCGACTTAATTTTGTTGCGGTCAAGTTGTCCTACGTCCGTGGCACGTGCGCGCAGCTCACGCCGCTCAATTACAAAACCACCTTGATGGATTAAATCGCCGTGGAAGCAGAAGCCGCCGCGCGCCATCAAATGCGGCTTTACGCGCCGCGCTCTCGCACTTTGGATTAGCCCGAGACGCAAAGTTACGAAGTCAGATAATAATCATTTCGTGTCAATTAGCTAATGAAAAATTGAATAGCACGCCGGAATATAGAAACATCGTAATTAAAATTACGATCGCGATTGCCTGCCATCTGTTTTCGGTCCCTTTGCCACTGTTCTCTGTGGAATTAATATGTAGGTATACTACGTAGTTTTAGTCTGTCCTATTTTCATAGGATCGGTTCTTCTAATCTCATTCTGATTAGGTGAAGATTCAGTTTTAGCTATTGTGCTACGACAAGTATTGGTTTAACAATGGCATGATGTTGAAAAATGATGCTCTGGGGTTTTTACCAATAGTTCATTAGATTTTCATACTAAATTAGATGTTGCTCTTGTTATAAACTCCTAAGCATTGGATTAGAGTTTAATAATAAGTTTTTTTTTTCTGTAAGGCGTTTGAATTGATTTTTAAAATTAAATGACCAAGTTAAATATCGTTCAAACATGAGTGTCTCTACGATAAATTATCAAAGTGTGCTGATCGTAAATGTCAAATATTAACCAAGAGGTGGATAGGTTGTTTGCTCGTCGACTTTTTCGCAAGCAAAACTTAACTATATTTACAACATTATTGTCAAATAAGACTGGTTCTTTGATATAAATATTCGGAGCAATAGAAATTATTATTTAACATCGGTTCTATTAAAACATGAGTTAAAGACCGTGGTCGGGCGTGTCGGTATATCGTCGCATTCAGTTGATAACTCGTCTGCACACTAACAAATGAATCGTATACAAATATTTTTATAAACAGGCCTCGTGAAGCCTTTTTAAACGAATTAATTTGATTACGCATTCAACGTCTCTCGTTGTTTATTTGTAGGAAGCCCCTTACGCTTAACATAAGGTTAGTAATATAATGTTCCTTTATCTATTGTGGAAAAATACTGAATCGAGAACATAATATACATATTATGTACTTTTAAATATATATAACGACTTAATGTATAACCCCGTGGACGTAGTCTATACTAATATAATAAAGAGAGAAACTTTTTTGTATTCTTGTTTGTATTGAAATAACTCAAGAACTACTGGACCGATTTGAAAAATCCTTTCACCATTAGAAAACTATATTATCCTCGAGTAACATATGCTATATTATTTAATTCCACGCGGACGAAGTCGCGCACAACAGCTAGTACAGTAATATAACGGACAGACGTTATAGTGACAATGACTTTTACATTTCTAAGTAGATATACAAGGTATTTTTTTAGTACAAGTAAATACGTATGTGCACTTTTTTATATAGGCTAAATACAAAGCGCTGTACGAGCACGTCGAAGTTTAAAAGAGTCGTGCTATTGAAGTCCCCTACATATTTGGATTGTGGAATGTGACCTTAAAAAAGTAGTTTGCAAATGCCACATTTGTGATATTGTTAGGATATCAATGTGCTTAATATGCAGTAATAGCACATATTATTAATGTAATAACAATATGTACCTATTTCTGTTCACGTAGCAACTATATTACAGAGAAATAATATGTCGATGCACAGCAATTTTAACGTTTATTTATTTCTCTCGGAATCGATGTAGAATCTCTCGTTCGCAAAGTTTATTTAATTATTTTTTATACAACATTTAACTCTTGATACTTTACAGACAAACGTTAGCTTTGCACGTAATAAACAAAATTATGTAAAGATCATTCCAAGGTCTCGTTTTAAAATCCGAATTAAATCGATGTCTTTGGTGGATAGTAGCAAACGAGTAGAGATAGAGGAGGCTACCGTATGCAGAGTGCTCACTGCCCGCAGTGTTTACAGAGGCACGGCGCCGCGCGTGCTCGCTGGAGACGCGCCAACTAATCTCCTCTCAACAGGTAAATGGAGCCCGGCCGCCCGCGATGACATCACACACATATAACATGCTCTCATATTGTGATTCACCTCATTCAAAATACCGAATCCAAAAATATCAATCAAATACCATTGTTTATATTTTTATACCGAAACATTCTTATATTTTTAACCGACGCATTCTTGTTAAAGATTGCGATTCGTAAACGCGGCGCAGAAGATTAAACAAACTTGAGTTATACGACTAAAAGATTATAGCCATGTTCGAATGGGAGAACCACCGACCGCGATGGCCAGGTGCCACATTAGTGCTAGACAAGCTACCTTCCAAGTCTCGTCATGATTTTTTTATCTTACACCAGTGTATTCAATTAGAACCTCGTCAGATCAATACATTACTTTATCCAATTTAACTTATATCAAAAGTATATAGGAAAAAGTAAACTTTCTAGTTTTAATGTTTATAATGGAAAATCTCGTTGATTTAGAAAAGAATACTTTTTTGCGGGATAACAAAGAAGGCTTACGGTCCGAGTGCCGGCAGCTGCACATGCGTAGGACAGCGCAGCGGCCTGTTATTAACTTTTTTAACGATTGTGTTAATTAGCGCGCTTTACCCGAAGCAACCCCGGGCGCCGCGGCCCTGTATAAAAAGTACTAAACGATATGTTCTGCTATTAATTAAACCTAAAGTATCCTTATACGCTCATGTAGCTCTAATATTACGTTTTGATATTTTTATTTAGAAGATCGGCTGGTAATGTAAATTTTCCTTGTTACAGCAACTGTTCCGGTCACAACAAGCGGCGGCGGCCGGTGGTCAGGCGGCAGCTGCGCAGCTGCAGCTACTGCAGCAGCAGCAACAGCAACAGCAGTTCCAGCTGCAGCAGCAGTTGGCTGCACAGCAAGCCTTTACACAAGCGCCTTACGTAATAAACACCGGGCAAGAAGGTACACCATATATGAGCGCCGTGATCGCCGGCGTCCCCGGCGTCCCGCCCTACTATGGCATGGCGGCGCCGTGGGGCATGTACCCGGGCCTGGTGGCCCCGCCCGCGCAGCAGCAGGCGCAGCAGCCGCGCCGGCCGCTCACGCCGCAGCAGGGCGAGCAGCAGGTGAACGGGCAGGGCCAGTACGTGATCCCGTACTA
>QDHC01001247.1:62617-79002 GCA_013186455.1 Papilio dardanus tibullus
ATGTGTAGATCGCGCTATAGAGGTGTGATGTCGAAATAACGACCTCACGCGATGTATTTCAATAAATTGACTCTAGCCATCGTACGAAGTTTTTTATTTATTACTATCTCCATACCATTTGGAGACTTTTTGAGGCTGCTTTACATGGGTATTCTAACACAACGGCTTCATTACAACGAGTTCGCGATATTATCAAAGATTTTGCTTTGACTTAAGGGCATTTTTGCAAAAGCTCGGTCTAATGAAGTTGTGGGGTTACAATTGATATTGTACACTAAATCATACCTGAATAGTATTCTCCCTAACTTGGTAGTTATTCTGCATCGGTGGTTGCATAGCATCATCTCGCATCGGTCCTACAAATTATAACTTTCTTACAACATATTCAAAGATATCAATAATTGTAAAAATAAAACCAGTTCTTTTTTGTATCAAGTCAATATTATAAGAAGTTTTTAGCCCGTACCGAGGTTGCGGTTGCGGTCGTGCGGCGGGGCGCGCGGCGGCGGGGGCGCGTGCATGCCCACGCCCGCCTCGCCCACGCGCAGTCGCCGCTGACGCTCGCAGTACGCGCTCCACGTCACCTCGTTGAAGCCGTAGTTGAAATAATCTGAGGCACACAACTTTATTGAGACAAGAAAGACATTGAAAATAGATCAGTGATCCACAATATATAATACAGTATAAGCGAGAAACCTCCATGAAGGACAGTCATAAGTAAGAAATTCGGATTAGTGAAAAACATCTATAAATGAAAAATATTGCAGTCCCTTGGATAATTATTTGTCTGTCATCATCCTACCCTTGTTCCTATGAAGGGTCGGCACACAATGTACTACTCCTACATTGTTGACCTATAATTATTTTTTATAAAAAAATCTCAGATTCACCAGATATATCAGCTCCAGGTTTGTTCCATGGTTTATCTTCAATAGTGTCAATGTTGAATTCCAAAGCTGGCACTCCATTGATACTTCCAGGCCCTTCTAGATCTTCAAGAGTAACTTTGTTCCCCGTAGTGGTGCCTCCGCGAGGCTTCTCACCTACTCCTGACGCGACCAGACCTACACCACGCTAACATACAATTCCACTATTAACATATTGTTATGTTCACCTTCGTAAGGTGGGGCAATACCTCACGCAACATACACATATAGTTGTGGTACACTCTTTGCACACATCCGCTCCATTTGATCCCCACCGACCGACTGACTCATGACAGCCTTGTCTGCTATCAAAGGGTAGATGTCCAACAAGCAAGTCCGAAGTCAGTATACCACATATAGTATTCAAGTTATTCAGTACAGGAGAGAATATCAGCAGGTTGCCCTATGCTAAGTTTTAAATCATAAAAATAGTATTTACATTTAAGCTGGGTTTAAAAATTATTTTTAAATTGAAAAAATATGTTATTTTCTTTCTATACTGTTACTGTTTACTAATACTATACTGATTTGTTAATTGAGTTTCAAGTCTTTTAGATTTTTCTTTTAGAATAAATCTTCAAACCAACTTACCTTTATGTTTAAACTTGCATACTGTGGGCCGGACTTAATTTCACCTATAGTTACTTTCACATCATCACTATCGTCCGAGTCTGAGTCTCCGTTGTCCTGACTGTCTGCATCATTGCCTTGCTCCTGATCGTCTTTGCCTACATCCGCAAAATGCTCGTCATTGAATTGCGAGTCCTCATTGTTCCCATCATTTTCATCTGCTTCTTTTTCTTCATTTTCCTGTAAAATTCCCCATATTTCACATTTTTTAGGCTTATATAGAGATTTTCTGATTTAGGCTGTTACTAATTCAGACTTTAGTGGAGAAAAGAAAGGCAGAAATATCGTGATATTTCAAGTTATACCATTGACAATTAATCTATATTCGCTGTAAAACTACCATACTTCATATATTTATTGCAAAATTCATGAAATAACAACAGGGTATAGGTTAGATGGTATACGTACCGCGGGTACCTCACCGGATTCCTTTGGACGTTCCGCTTTATCGCCATTTTGTGCAGTCTCGCTTTCAACTTGATCATTTGTGGAGTCACCATATAACCAATTATCATCATTTTCATCGGCGGGCGCCGTTTCCATTGCAGTCTCTGCCATTTTTGTTTGACACAAATCAGAAAAATCACGTCCCAAACTGTCAAACATAAAAGTTGACAGTTAAGTTCAAAGAGTAAATTAGTATCAACCGACTTCAGTTTTTATCAAAGAGTAGTATATTCCTAGAGAAAAATAGTTTCCAATTTCTTCCCAAAATATACAAAAAAACACCAATAGCTGGCAGGTTTGCTTGTAACTTTAAACTAGTTTATTTCATTATAATGTTTTACAATAGCATCCAGCATTACACTATTACAGCCTGTATTAGTTAATCAAAAATAAATCTTATAAAGAAATGAAGGTATAAAGAGAAAAAAACAACTTTTATACTGTAATACTTTATAATTTACATCGCAAAGGAAATTATGAAAAATATCACAACTGTGCCAAGCAAAAAACCACATTAGTCTAATCCATTTCTTCGTTTAGGGAATGTTTTGACTTCAACTTCCTCCACCTTTTGAGCTACTTCAGCTAAACCTTCCGCCGCCTTGCCAGCCGCGGCGCCGCACGTCTCCGCCACCTCCTGGATACCTTGAGACACCTGCCAATAAAAAAAAATATTTTTGAACTCAGCATTTGCCAACAGGGCGTCAGCTTCCATTAGGTAAAGTAAAAAACGCCCTTACGCAGAGGCAAAATTTCAGTTTTATTGAGAACTCGTATCTAATGAAGCCCTAGGGTTACAGTTACCTATTTTATACCTTTTACATTCATATTTATAATCATTGCAGCATAGAATAATTTAGTGCCAAAAAGAATCTATTGTCTAATAATGTAGCCATGGCAGCCAATGATGTGAAATAAATGATAAAAAAAAAAGATTTTGAATTAAAATACATTTGTTGATTGATGGCTAATTTCTCCATATTTTAATAATTTTAATTAAAAATGACTAAGCAAGCAAATTTGGTATGCCTCTAGGACTTAAATATGTAGATGAAAAGTATTACCGCATCAGATTCAGCCTTCACCTCTGCAGCTTCAGCCTGCATCTTGTCTACAGTATTTTGTAACTGAGGAACTTGCTGGATAGCCTCTGATTCCAGTACAGGAGCAGCCTGCAGAAACATTACACAAAATACAAAATTAAAATCAATTGTAGTGTAACTTGTCACCCAGTTACACTACAGCTACATCCATTACTGACTTCAGCAAGTACTCAAAGTAAGCACTAACTTTAGAGATAGCACCATTGGCTATTGCTAGAGGTTTAATGTTCATTTACATTTTATAAGACAACAGATGACATACCTGTCTACAGCGATGCATACAATGACAGTGATGTTGAAGTACTGGTTCCGCTGCTGCCACTTCCTGCATTTTTAAGTTATTCTGCTGCATCTATGTCATCAGAAGTGTTAGTACATTTATATTAAATATATCACTGGAGTATATTGACACGCAATACTTACATTCTCAACGAAGTTAGGATCAGTGTAGTTGTTTAATTCGGTGGCTCTTTGCATACCTTCTGAAAGTTTCTCATGACCAGCTGTGGCATTATTTATAGACTGAGCTGTGTTCACTAAATTAGTTGTGGCCGAATCCTCTTGTTGGCCATCAGCTGGGTTACTCAACGCTAAACCCAATTTTGCTTCTAATTGTTCGATTCTATTTTGTAAAATTGCAATAGGATCCATTATGATTTTAAAAAAAGTAAAGAACAAGAGCTAAAATGTAGTGTAATTGAGATGAGTAGAAACAAAATGAGGAATATAGCGGAAATATTTGATAGAAAACTATTTAAAAATGGAATAAGAATTTATTTTCAAAATAAGAAACAAATATGAAAAAGAACTCCAAAATTTGACAGATAAGTGCCGTTGACGCAGTGACCGTGACGTCATTGAATGAATAATGATAGGAATTTGGAGAAAGTGGTGCAGCAATGAACATGAATAATTGCATACAAAACGTTAATAAAATTATTAACAAATGAATGATATAATTATACTGAATATTAAACAAAGTCGCCTTTGATTATTGAGCATGCAAACGATTTCACATTGCTTAAGACGTGTATTTAACTCAAGGTACTTGAATTATACAACATTGAAACTGTATTCCTTATTTTACTTTTACTCTTCAAAGCGTACAATGGTAAATATCAGTTTTATCTTATTTTTAATGTTTTTTTTTCTACAGGACTTTTGGATTTCACTCTGACATAATCTGTTTTAGTTTTATAACAGGCAATACTGATAACAGGTGTTTCGTAAGGTCTAAAAGAACTTGTATCCAGGACCGTTAAAATATAAAAAAAAAAAGTGCTTACTAAGCCAATGTCATGTGTCAATGTCAAAACTCAAAGTGTCATAATTTTTTCGGGCAATTCCGGAGTTTGGTTTTGTTTTGTATAATATTTTTTATATCTAATTAATACATGTAATAAAACAAAGCAAAGCATAAGTAATATATAAATTATATTTTTCGCTCATATACGTAAGTTATATAAGCGGCAAAATAGAGTATATAGTAAGGAATAAAGTTCGAAAACAGTGTTTAAGTTACATATTTATTTTTACTATAATTATAAAATATTTAAAATAAATACATTAGCCTAGTACAATGGATGCAGAATTGGGTGAACTCACAGAAAATGATTTCATCTTACCTCCAATAAAATATGAATGTGAGTGATTTGTAATATTGTGCAACTTAATATGTTATCTCTAAAAATAACCTCTAGAATTCATTCACCGCTAAATCATATTTATTTTTCAGATTTGGATCATACTGCTGATGTTCAGTAAGTTTCAAATGTTTACATAAATTAAATTTTATATTTGTCTGTTTTAAAATAAAAAATGAAAACATTATAACAGAATACTTTTTATTATTTCAGTTCTGTTATTGTAATCAAAGTCAATTTAGTTTTTTTTTAAATTGATTCAGTATTTTTATATTCTCCTTAGATTGTGGCTGTTTCATGTAACAATATTATGGTTTTTTGTTATAGGAAAATGGGGCAAACGAGCAGCGGATCACCTAAGTTAGTTGATCCGACACCCATGGACATCTGCAATGCCAGAGGAACCACAATATTGTGCACTTGACATTGTTTCTTTCTTTGTTTCTAGGCTACATGCGTGGGGCGAAAGTCTTAAAGAAGCGTTTGAACAATGCGGCATGGCAATGTTTGCCTACATGACAGAGATGGACTATGTTCAGATAAGAGAAGTGCACACGGTAGAGGCAAACGCTGATGATATGATGGGACTACTCTATCATTTCCTAGATGAACTGCTATTTCTATTCTCAGCTGAACCTTTCTTGATATGTAAGAAGTTAGTCATAACAGAGTTTAACACGGAAGAGTTCAGGATAGTATGCAAATGCTATGGTGAAGAGTTTAAGATCGGCACACACCCTCAAGGGACTGAAGTCAAAGCAATCACATATTCAGCGATGCAAATTATTGATGAACCCAAAGATCACAAGTTTGAAGTTTTTGTTATTATTGATATTTGAGATTATCATAATATATATTTTTATTTTATAAATCTTGTGGCATTTTACTTTTATTAATCTGTTGCATATGTATATCCTATAATGCTCTCCTGTACACTGCCAATTTGATCTGCATTAATAGTTATGTTTAGTAAAAAAAAGAGAATAAAATACAAGCTGAATAGTTGTGTTTCACAGTATTGATATTACTAAGAGAATTATTAAGTAGGTGGCACAAAACAAAATATCACGTTTTTCTGGCGCTACGAGGGTTAAGTTAAGTAATCATCAAAAAATCTCGTAAAGTTCAAACTTAGGATTTAGTTAGCAGCTCCTATAATAAATATTATTAGTCTCCAAAGTTGCGACGAGTCGATTCGCCTATGACTTCAATTGCGGTAAGAGACGTAACAAAATACTTGGTACTTTTTATTAGAGGACTGAGGAGTCGAACAAGCGATGCTCTGATTTGTACTTATATCACGTACAAGATGCTACGCTAAGTAGTCTTTCGTACAGAATGTAACAGCGATGGCCTTCTGATTTTAAGTGATGAGAGGTACTTTTCGAAAGACAGATAATTAATAATCACAGGGATGACCTCTGACATGATTTGGGCGCTCAGCTTTCACCCTGCGCGTCACTAACGATGATGCGCCCAAGCCACGTACCTATATTGTACGTATCGTATCACCTGCTACTTGCTTGCTGCACCATTTGCTCCAGCACAAGAGGCCGCCTGTCGTGCCTTGTCTTTCGCCAGTCGAGCGGCTCCAGCTCCAAAGTTAAGGTGAAAATAACATAATAAGACAGGTTATTAATTAAGCTATAAACACTCTTTTCCTTTTTTTATTTTCTGCACCCAGTGATCCCGTCTCCCTTTAGGCATTCGGCATTCAAGCTTCACTATCAGATATCCGAGCCACGAAGAATGACAATGTAGCTACAAGTTGCTGAAACGCGGGGATTTTTATCGTTTCTTGCATTAAAAACAAATTCCTCGCTTTCCGCAGTCCGTTGTCCCCGGCACAATTTCTATGTTAAACAGCCATTGCTCTACACCTACCTAAGCCAAGCAGCTAGATCCTAGTGGAAAGATCCTGTCCGAATACAGGCATCGCTGTGCAGGTAACGTAAGTAATCAAAATGTCTTTCTGCCTCCATATGTTCGAATACCTAGTTAAACAAGCTGAATTGAACATCTCCACGAGTAAAATTGTGGAACATCAAAATAACATCCAAATTAATATCGAATCATTTAAGAGTATTTATTCGTCAAAGTTCAATTTTTACGTAATACTTTGGAAGATTTCATTTGGCCCATTAATGCAACATCTGCTACTGGCTCTAGGTATACCAATGCTCAAGGAGTGCTCGGCGTGGGCACCGGAGCGACTAATCCTGGCTCAGCAAATCGGTCAAGATCTGTCGGTGCCCGCAATAGTGTGCAATGCTGAGCGGGATCTGTAATTGGAGGTCTGTAGCTACCTTCTGTGAGACCGTTATGGTAAAAAAGGAAGGAAGAGCGATCTCGTAAAATAACAGATCCCGCTCGGAGACGGCGCCGTTATAGGCCTGGTGCTCTCCGCGGAGATTTATAGTAGAGCAGTTTTTGTCTATCTTGCTTTGAGGGTTGCGGGTGGTCAGATACTGGGCCCTGATCCCCAACTCATTGTGCAGACCAGAGAAGTCGCCAGTGGTCTTCGTAGGTGGGAAAACTATTATGAAGCGATTAGGGGCAGCGGTTGCGTTCCATATGGAGATCCCGCGGCTCCCTAGCATCGTAGTTGGCGACCACCGAGGGGTTTTAGTCAGTGCAATCCCGACAAAATCACCCTTGTCCCCGCAAGGGTGGTATGAGTTAGGCATTTTCCCCATGATAAAAAAGTATACCGATGCTAGGTTTTACAGAAAAATAACAATAAAGGTGGTGAGGCAAGGTAGTGATAATGGAATAAGTGTTTATAATATGTATTTTATCAGTCTGTAATTTTTATTCCAATGTTCTAATTTATAAAGGTCGTACTTAGTCTCTAAATAGAAATGTAAATTATTTCTTTTTAAACCTCTTACGTGATCCTTCCTCTTTCTACGGAAAGAAGGCTATTTAAAAAATAAAATAAAACCGCGAATCTGCTGATATTTTTGTTTCCGCTGTGTTCCGTTCGACGTCCGGAGTCCATAGGGTTTTTCTTTAAATTGGTAAAAAAAAATTACGTACTTATATAAAACAATAAATGATTACTAACAAAGATAAATAGCATTAAAAAGTAATGCTTTTCAATTTTTATCAGCACCTATTTTAAATGTTTTTAAAATACTGGTCATTTGAAAAAGGGTGACATAGTTAATCTATAGATCGGTCATAGATACAACTCAGAACTCTGTTTTGTCTATGAATACCTCTATTTTCTATAATCATTTCCGTTATGTTCGCGCGTTCATAATCATGACTTCCTGTAAATATGAAATATTTGAAATTGGTAATTAGAGTTTGCTAATCATAATATTGTGTGAATAGTGGTAATTCTAAACGAACATTGAAAGGTTTAATCGAAACTAAAAGTATTTTTTTTTATTTCTTGTTATTGGAAGACAGTTAGTCTTATATTTAAATTATTACAATGTGGTCGATATTTTATTAAAATAAACAGATAAAAGTATATCTGATCAGGAAGGACTGTTTTTATAAACATTAAATTAATATGCGTTAATTTTTCAATTTTTTCATATATTTCTCAAAGGTAAGACAAAATATTAACGATAACGGTTCCTGTTAAGTTCAGTTTCCATCTCTTATCCACAACATAAAAAGAACACTAAACCAAATTATGTAATATTTAGCAAGCCAACCAGACTGGACAGATTCAATTATATTGAAATAAAATACAAATATTTGTATATAGAAGAAATAGAGAACTTTTCTGAGTAATTTATTATCTTATAAACATGTACAAATTATAAAGAAAAGAGAAATATATTGTGAAAAAAATATAAACGTCTTCAAGATATTTTAAGCGTACTGCGATGCCTAAATTCATATTTTGTGAATGTTCGCGGCGCTCCACATAGAACCGGTCGCATCACGAAAATTCAAAAATTCGTTATTATATTTTTTACGGCTTCACAAACGAGGGGAGGATTTTGAAGATCGGCGTCGGCTAGGGGCTAGGGGTAGCTTGGTCGGCCGCTTCGCGCCTGCGCACGTAGTTCGCGCCACTGCTACGTCGCTTGCAAGCCAGATGTTCTGAAAAGCTTCCTGTCGTCGTTACGTTGCTCTTAATTTTTATCTAATAAATATAAAATGTGGAATACACTAATCTTTTTTGTATTTATTTTTTAGTGAAGTTCTCAGTGAATTAATTAATATGTTTACGATAATTTGTGACATTTAACTAAATTTATCGGCCTCGATGTCCACGAGTTCACTCGAGACCAACAAAGCGGCGGACATTTTATTTTGAGTACTCGATAATGTAGCGTTTGCGTCGAAAACATTAAATGTCGTTTTATGGTTCTCAATTCGGATATCGTTCGCTTACACCTTTCGTAAGTATTACAATTATTACACGGTTTTTTTTCTTCATTTATCCGTTGTGTGTACGTATCATTTTAGAGCGGTTAAAAGTAGGAATTACCGCTAGGTCGTCGATATTTTGGGGAAAATGTCGTTGAAAAAGTGACGTAAGCAAAATTGGGCACATGCAGGCACTGCTGTAGCCTTCATATATTACATAAAACTTATTATAATTTATATCGACCCGCTCCGCTTTGGAGGCTTCTCACCTGTGATTTCCGCGCGCGCGGCGCCCCTAACCTCTTCACTAATTTAATTGTGATACTTACGATTATCTTTATAATAATATGATACTGAAAACATGGTGATGTGTAATTTTTGTGAACAGCGATGCCGAGGGGGGTGAAGCGAGGGCAGGCGGAGGGCGAAGCAGAGGTGGTGGTCCGCGTCGGGGCGTCTCCGTCGCATACCACGCTGCTGGAAGACAGCCCCAGCCAGCCCATCAGCTACCACCTTCTTGACCACGGTTATGGAGCGACGCCACAGCATCAGATCAGGCGCGAGGCGCCCTCGGCACCGACGAAATCGTCTGAAGTAAGTTGTTAAAACTTTGTTACCATCTCTTCTCTACTATTACAGAGGTCTTATAAAATTTAAAAATGCCAATGTCAAATGCACCTAGTACTACATTTCATCATCTTTTCTGATTAAATTTTCTCTTTATATACTTCCACAAGTAAATGCATACTTTTGCCTTAAGTTCTGACTATAAAAGAACTAAAAGTATTAACACTAACAGATGATTGATTATACTTTTACTAGGATTACACACCCGTATTAAGAATTGGTAAATAAGGGAGCAGTATTAAAATTTCAAGCTGATAATTCATTGTCTAACAGAATAGTAATATTTTAAATTCAGTCTGAGTACAGGACTCAGCGACAGTCATCCTGTGTTGATTTAGCTTAACAATACTACGCTTGACTCAGGGGTTCAACTAATTCAGTCCTTACCTGCCTTTAGCAATGCAATGCTCTACTGAATCAATGTGTATTACAGAAAGTTGTGGAGGACTGAATTTAGCTACATACTTCATTATTTTTTTTTCCAAAATGTGAACATGTAACAACTGAAATAAAGTGACCTTTAACAGTTGTTTGGGAGTTTGTCTCTAGGAGAAATGTTGAAGTGAATGGTTGTATTTACTTATTATTTTCTTGACCATTTTGCTTCAAATTGAAAACAAATTATCAATTAATTTTAACTGATATTTAACATTTCTTCAAACATCAATTTGTTTAGAAAACGGTTTGGTAATAAAAAGTTTTAGGTTATCTAATCGACCATATCATTATAAAAGTCAATCTTTTATTGTAAAATAAAATGTTTTAGGAACATTTTGGTCACATTTAAGGTCAAAGACCCACTGGAGGGCGATGAACTATAAAGTGAAATTGAGATTTTACATGAATATCATATTTTGAGAAGATTACAATTGCTACTATTAGATCATTCAATCACATCCTGCTGACTTTATTGTGATATTATTTAGTTATGTTTGTAGATATGTTAATATTGATTTGGTGTGTTGCTATGTAAACTTTTTAAACTGAATATTTTACCTAAAATTAATCTGTTATTCGGTTTCCTTAACCTCAATTGCTACAGCAATATTTGGTTATAGTTTTTTCAACTTTAATTATAAAAATCTTTGAATAATTCCTATGTACTTAAATTGATGATAGACTAGAAACGAGACAAAGTTATTACTTTATTTAGTTGTACTCAATACTGAGTATTGCAGAGGTTCCACATAAGACAGACAAACTCTGTTGATTTGTGTAGTGTGTGGACTATTACTATGTCCAGGGTGCGGTTGTGGTCCTTCATATTTTTTGTCAAGTAAAGTTTTAATGCATAGATGTAGTATTTTAGTGATACTACTTGCCTATTGCCCATGTTCCCGGTTTACAAATTTCATTATGTCCTGCACATCAGTAGAATTGTGAGGTTTATAATGTTCAGTGAAAGATGTGGATTTTCTATTTTATCATAGGTTGATAAACATTTTATAGATTACAACAGTATTTCAAAGATTTTTATGGTAATTTTATATCTATTCTCAGTACATGTGATAATTATTGGTAGTTGTATTAATTGGTTATTGTTTCTCAATACTTATATTTTGTGCAAACTCGTTTACATAAAATAATTTCATTTAATATTACCTTGGTATTCTCCCTTTAAGGTAAAATGTTGGTTAATTTGTAAATGAATTATGGCATTTATTGATATTAACATTTTATTATACTTGAAGTTCAAGAAATATTCTTGGACTTTCAATTCTTAGTTTAACTGAAAGACATTTCCTGATTTTCATAAGCTATGAATTTAATGTTACTGTTCAATCTTTTAATTAATGTCTTCCTGCACAAGTCATTCATAGTTCCTTGTGCATGGACATAAATGGAGGTCACAGTGACATCACACTTTCTTCTGACGTAATTTCTAATAGCAGTCAAATTATCTTAAGTGGGCTCAGTGTCCTGTGCAGGAACCATTTCCGTTGCAAGTATATCAAGTGCATCTCTGAATAAGTGATGTCGAAATTTTATGAAAGACAAAACTAATTATGAAATCAGCTGGAGGTCTAACCTTAAACTTGTCGTTTTCGTGTAAATAGGTTTAAAAATAGCAAATGGACAAGTGTAATGTGACACATGTCGTTTGTCGCTGGCGCGATGAGGAGCCGCGCGACGCCATGTGGGCAGCCTATGGGGACACGTGGCCCAGGTACATGCGCGAAGCAGTCATTGCCCTCTCCCTGCGACTAATCCTTACAACCCGGGGGTGACTTACCCCTTGGACTACAATACAACGACTGACACGACCTCTAACCATTAAATCGATCCATGTAAAAAGACTTCGCTCATCAATGGTGCAGATAGGATACTCGACACTATATAATTCACCTATCAATTATTAAAAGAAGATCACAGAAAGGGCTAAATTGATTATGTAGATGGCGAATTTAGTTTGAGGCAGGGGTCGACGTTCTTGCCGCGGGCCCGCTAGCACATCTGCTCCGATTTACAGACGCCAGCACACATGGGCACAAAGACTTGTGAGACCCGCAATTCAGCGAATTAACAATAGAGCTGCACGTTCACTATTAATAATAACAAAATTTTAAGATAAGAAATTGGCATTCTTTTGCCGGAGGTCCCTTCCGAGAGCTCGGCTGCTTTTGTGTAGATTCTAATTTATGTCGTGCATTGTGCCGGTAGGTACCCTCCCCACACCTTACGCGGGGGGCTTCGGCCCCGACGTTTGGAATTGAATTTGTTGCATCGACTCATTGAAAATGTCTCGTGCATCTATCGCGCACACTCTCATCTAGTTTAATTCCTTTGCCAAATTATTTTAATTAACAGAAACTGGAGTGATTATTTCCATGATGTTTTCTCGCTCAGTAAACTGTGCAGTGATTTGGGATATTGATTGATTTAACGTTTTGAAGCGGCATGTTATTTGGTAGTGGTGTTCTACTAGGAATATTGGAAGCCCTTTAAGCTGAACCTTACCTAATTATTAATGTAAGTAACACTGATTTTGTGCAAGTCAATGATACAGTTCTTCTTATAATATCAATTTTATACAGGAAATGAATGTGTGACATATTCAACTTTGATTTTATATGCATGTAGTGTCGGATGTAGAATATTATATTTAAGAATTTCCAATAGTCGGGCCTACATAATATCATCTGCCAGACGGACATGTACGGTTTCCCGCCGGAGTCCGTACATTATTGTTCTCACCGGCTTTATTACGCGTTATATTCAGCTGTTGTGTGACATTCATTTAACTTTGTGCCCTTGTAATTCAAGTTATATAGAGGTTTTGTGTATTTTGTGTTGCGCTATTTTAATATGAATTCGTAATCGGTTAATTATTACGCGTTTATATAATTTGTCGCGTCTCTTAAACTTTAACTTTCTTAAACTATGACTATAGACTGATAAAAAAAACTTTAATATAGAGCAACCTCTATGTTCGCTTGGTGTTAGGTTTGGGTTGAGGGATTTTTTATTTACTCTTCGCCAAAGGAAAGAGTTTGAAGGATGTGATAAAAACCTGTCGAACATTGTACCGTTATAATATACCTGCTATTTGCTTCTCAGGTTTATTTAACTATCGTTATAGTAATAGGCGAACGATACTGCAACATAAACAAAATTGTAACTATCTGTATTTTTATAGCTGTACCTGCATTTCTTTATGGCTAATTCGGTCAAGGTCCACTTTCTAGAAGCATACGTCGCTTCCAAGCCTCACATTGTTATCCGCTCAAGTTTTATGTATAGATACTTGACAAGCGAAATACATAATCATAACAATATTACGAGGTCGAAGTTACAAAATTGTATTACAAGGATAGAACACAAAGTTTGATATTATGTTCATACAGAGTTTAAGCCTGCGGTAGATAGCTACTTTATTTTATTACTTTGCCTGTGCAATTTCGTTGACAGAAATGAAGGACATTCGATCAAAAATAAATATGTAATTGTAAATAAAATATAGGCTCTAACATCATCTCACAATCGGCAAACGCAAAAGACAGAGACGGCGATAGCTATCCATTTTCCATCGCGCTCATAAGGTCCCGAACGAGATAGGGTGCGGCTTTCCCTGTACCATTGGGCGTGAAATTTAGCCAGCGTTTCTTCTTGCTATGAATTCTAAAACAACCCGAAAAATCATTTCATTGCAATGCTGTTAATCTAAGACGTGCAAATAAGTTAAATATATTGATAAATAAAACAGTGGTTTATTTCCTGTTTCCTAATTTTATTTAACTAGGGGCCTGTAAAGGATACATCTCGTGTATGATAGCATAATCGTATTGCCAAGCGCCACGTGGTGATTGCACGTTGTACAAACGTGTGCGTAATCGAAGCAGAGGGTCGGATCTCATAGACAGAATGCTTGTTCATTTCGTTTCTCCTGCTGTGAATTACCCTGTGTTCCAATGGCTTACATGCATCCTCTTACATTTTATACATACTGAGGATTGTATCATAATCACTGTATATACCAATCTATATAATTCAATAGAATCTTTAAAATCGGTACTTGATTTGAAATATTGTATCACAAATTAAGAAAATCGGTAGTCAGCCCAGCGTTCCGGTTAGACCGCGCTCTTTCATATATTATGTTCCATTTAATATACTGTTAAGTTATGAGTTACAACGTATTCTAAATTGTTTGTCCTACTTACTACTATCGGTCCATTCACGTGCATCTGTGGTGTATAAAAATTATATTCACTTGCCTTGCCCTATAATAGTATTATAGTTCCGTACGTCGCAAGGTGCAAGTCTCTTTTGCTGATGCTGCATTGAGACCCGTTGGTAACAGCAATACACTTTAAACATAGTCTGCAATAATATAATTACGTCATCCGCGTATGAAGATTTATGAGTCGGGGATATAGGATTAACCGAAACTGATTCCTACATTGAAAGATTAGGTTAATTATTATCACATTGTGTTTTATATAAACTTTGTTTCTGAAAAGAGTGAAAGTAGCAGAGTTCCCCTAGATTTTGACAATGGATAACACTAATAAAGTCAGGTAACGCGTTATGTAGAGTTTAAATTTGTGCCCGCGAGATTTCATTTAATTGTCTGCTTCCTCCTTCCGTATGATTTGTAGTTATGTATAAAAACACATGATAAGATTGAAGAAATTATCAGGTGCAAGGCGTTTTGAAATTAATCTAATACGCGAATAAATAATAAGTTTACCTCTTTACTCAGGATTCGATTTCAGAACCTTATTTTTACTTGAAGTCTTGATTCGATGATTATAGCTGTGGTCGTCGTAAACAAACCGGTTATCAGGTTGTCGGTTTGGACTAAACGATCGCAAAATCTTGTGCACAGGCGGTGAAAAGAAGACTGAACCTGAGCGAGAGCAGTTCAGGCAGTCAGGGGCACGTGGTGCCGATGAAGGCAGACTTTAAAACTCCAAAGCAGAAGCGCGTCAAAGTGCTCACGCCCTACAGCCGACCGTCCAGTTCTATGAAAAAGTACACAGAACGCTCCAGGTACAATATTTTTCATCGAGGTAGGTAATTTTATTTCATAAATGTACATATTGGTATAGGTAAAGCTAGTTATAAAAACGAGGGACCGTATGGGCAACGACCCGACAAAGGAACTAGATGTGGTTACTTTGTATTATGCTATGTAAACTTGCCGGTCCCTAACGATAATTGCGTAGCTTTTTTTATCGTACCCTTTTCAAGTAGTTCTCTGCTGAGCGTAGCGATTATAAGCATAATGTTTGAATAATGAACTATTGCAAATTAATGAAGAATTAATGGTTAATTTTAATGTAGTTTCTTGTTGATTGTTTCAGGTTTGATACTTCATTAGGTCTACTCACGAAAAAGTTCGTCGCGCTCCTCAAGTCTTCGCCGAACGGTGTCCTCGACCTGAACATTGCCGCGGAGCAGCTTTCAGTGCAGAAGCGACGCATATACGACATCACGAACGTATTAGAGGGTATAGGAATATTAGAGAAGAGATCAAAAAATAATATACAATGGAAATGTGGTAAGTTTACTTACGTAGTTGTTATCTTTCGTAGGTTTTCAGTAACACCTCACATAATTAAAAGATCTCCTAGTTCACTGTTTTTATGTTACCTAGTATTGTCTTGTGCGTACTGAGCTTCTACATGTTACCATATGTAGTTTCTTATTGATTGTCCCATAGTTTAAACATCGTGAGATAGGTGGCGCCATCTGCTTTTCAATTTAAATAATGGTTGGACTGCTCCGCTATACTTTTTTCTACTTTCCCACGTCTATGTTTATTTTATTATAATGTAAACAGGTTTAGCTAATGGTGTAACACCCTAATTTACAACGCATTAGAAAGATGGCTTGTAATTTTTTCTATTCTGCTTTAAATAGGAGTAATGCAGTTTGACAGAATTTATTTATACAATGTTAAAAAAGTTGAGTATAATCGGAGTTTAAAATTACTGAGGACGATCCTATAATCTGTATTTATTTAGACTTATAATCGATATCATTTTTCTTGATTTACATATTTCTACCATTGATATCGGCAGTAATAATGTAAGATAATAAAGAGAGAAACTTTGTATTTTTAATTTTTTGTATGTATTGAAATTACTCAACAACTATTGGGCCGATTTCAAATATTCTTTCACCATTACAAAGCTACATTATCCCCGAGTAAAATGGGCTATTTTATT
>QDHC01001247.1:82279-109239 GCA_013186455.1 Papilio dardanus tibullus
TTTAATCTCTTCTCAATATCGTATCTCAATATTGTTCTCATATTTTATGTTGGGAATTTGTAGTTACTTTATTCTTTAGGTACGATATTGAGATGAAATTTTAAAATATGTTGTGTTTGCAAATAATGTTTAATAAATCACATTTCACTGGTTATTAAGGTTTTTTCTGTCAAATGTTGCTTCTTGTGATGTAATATAATGCTTTGCTCATAAAGTCGCTTGCCGTCGAGCGCGTCTATGTATGTATAGATGATAGTCAATTTAACGACATAAAGTACTTTGGAAATAGCTCGTAATTTAAAAACTTGTTTGTACTTCATATTTAGCTTTTATACTACATTAAAGTTAGGAGATTTTTTCCGTAACATGTTCTTAAAAAGGTTTTGTTAATTTTACACTATGTACTTTGTTAAATATCCGATGTGGTGCAGATTTTTTTTATATAACATTATGTAAATATGACTCCAATTGTGAGTTACTTTTGTTATAATTTCTTGTGTTGTTGATTCAACTATGCTCTTATATAAATGTGTTCGCACAATAAAGTGTGTATATATGTTTTAACTATTTCTTTATGACAGTTTGATCTATGAAGAGTGAGTAGTTTTAGTGGATTGATTTTAATTTATTTTTAATTTATCTGACTAGTTAAATAAATTATAAGTAAATAGTGTTATATTTTATCCGTTTGAAACTGGCCAGACATAAAATAACTGATACCTTTCTTTACCAGAGGGTTTATTACGGATATTTACGACAAAGTTAAAGTAGGAGATTTGTATAATTATTCGCATATTTTCTTGATAGCCCTCTATTGTTCTAATAGTGAAGGAAGTAATAATAATAAAATGTAAAATGCACTTTTTTCTCAGAGCCCCTGGAGCCGTTCCTGGCGCCGTTCCTGGCGCTGGAGCCGCCGATGTCGGGCACCGACTACGGCTTCTGCCTCGACCACGACGAGGGGCTCTCGGAACTCTTCGACTTCGAGTTCTAGTTGCTTACCTACGGAACTGTTACGAGTTTTAGTTCCATGTTCACGGAACTGTTACTAGTTTTAGTTCCGGACTCTAGAAATCATCGATTTCGAGTTGTACGCGTACTCTGGAACCGCTCGATTTTGAGTTTTTAGTACGGGAACTCTTGTGTCGTTGTGTGGTGCTGTGGACTGCTCGTTTGAAGGTGGGACATTATATGAACGTGATGCAGTATGGGAAAGGTTCAGAGTTTGGAATACGCGACCGATGTGTCGAATGGCAATCATTTATATCATCCAGGTCCACCTTTCATTTATTCGACTGAGAAATGTTCTAATTCGATGTCTGGTGAAGTTTTATACGGGAATAGTTTAAGAGATTTTGAATAATAGGTACTGTACTACAACAATATTATAATTACACGAAAATCATACAAATATGTGGCAAGTTTTGTTACCCTTATTTAAAACTATTTTATTTCGATCCTAATTTGTTGTCTTGAATGATTAGTACTTAACTGACGTATTCACAGTACAATAACATCGAATAACATTAAGTAATTGGACAGATATTTGGCTTGTGTCCATTATAGATTTCAAATGCACATTTTTCGAATGTGAAAAACACGCTATTTTTATATTTTTTAATATATACCGTTACAATTATAAATTCGTACAATATTTCGATACAAGAAAAATAAATCGACTTGTTTTATTGGTATTTCTACATAAACTGATAAACCTACGACAATCACCAGTTGTGGTAACTCATTGATTGATAACCTTTACTTCTTATAACATGGCGTACATAAAAAATATAACTTGAGCTATATAAAAGCAACGAATGACTTAATGAGTAGACAGAATTTCAGATCTATGTACGTATAAAAAATACGTTTCAATTTCGTGAATAGATGGCTCTTAGTTGTAGAGTTTAATATTTTTTTCATAAAATAAATTCAATATCCAGCATAATAATGTTAGCCCATAAAGAGAATATTTTTTTTCGCAGACAAATAAACTATTTATGTTTAAGAAGTGCCGATATGTTCATTCAGATTCTGATAATGAAACTAATTTTCATTAAAAAAGGAGATATCAACCATCATATGCGTAAAATAAAACATTTTGTATATTTATATGAGGAAATACAATGATAGAGTTTTATACGATTTTGTAAGTTCATACATTATGTATTTTATACGAATTAGTAGTAAATATGTGTAAGTATTGGTCAACTATACCTAAATTGGTCATAAACTGCACCTCTCATTCAAACCACTACTGCTTACCAGTTTCACATAATAGTTTGTTGTATGATTCTCAGTCATTTTGCTCTTGAAAATATCCTGTACTTTATAATTTTTAGAATATTGTTTTACTGCATATTTTTCGTGTTCTTATTTACTGTCGACTAATAGACTAAATCGATTCCTATCTTTTTCTGAGACGATGTTTTAGTCCAAACGATAAATTAGGATTGTAAATATATAGTTTTGTGTTAATTACCATCCAAAAGCAAGGCTTTGGGTATTTATTTTCGTTGTACTGCCTCTTTTTCTCGATAATATATCACAAAATCTGAAACAAGGCGTTTGCTCAGGAAAATTCATTAGGTAAAGAAATGTATAATTTTGTAAGAAAAACGAGATTCCTATGTAAGTAGTAAAAATACAGAAGATTGCCATCGGAATGCCAGCGCATTTCGAAGGGTAAAATGAATACTGTTCACATATATTTTTGCATGAAGAGCTGGCAGAAATTGACATAGATCTAAAACCACAAAAACTTTTACTATAAACTACTAAAAACAGTAGCAAAGGAGTTAAATTGTGTATCGCATATAGATGTACTGAAATAATGCAACATTATTTTTAAAATCAACATCGTAAACGGAAGTTAGTAAAGTAAATGTAGTTTGGCTATGTCTTTCTGTCGGCTCCAGTCTGTGGGCGCGAGGTGCGGGCGCCGCGCCCTTGTAGATAGTCCGCTCAAAGGCCGGGCGCGGCGCCCCGTGTACATACTACGATGTAATGAACGGTGATATCTTAGCGGCCTTCGATTTTACTTGTAAAGCCTAGATCATAGTGTTCCCCGGTTTGCTGTCGGCTCCGTAGACGAGGCTGGACACAACTTTCTACTCTACCTTATATACCTTACACTTATGTATACTTTTCAGAAGGTATTTAGTAGCGACTCAGCCTCGTATATGGTAACGATTTTCATTATTTTTGCCCACATTAAGTGCTAAGCGCATTGTGGCTTCGTTGACATTTAGTTTAATTAAGAGTATATCTTTTGTTGTAAATATGTGTGTTTTAAAACTACCAAATACCTTACAGTTCGCCGTTAAAGTGAATTGAAATGAGGACAATTTTTCTTTGAAATGGATACTCTTTTTGAGACTTTAAAGTAATTTTATTTCTTTATATTGATGCGACGTGGCCACATTACGCTTTACTTGTAAATCAAAACGTTTGGCAAAATATCGATTCTATTGGTGCTGTATGGGATGATCGATGTTTTAGGTTCAATGCGTGAGTAAACTATTTGTTTTAATAAAAATATTACTGTAATTGTATTGTCAAAAACTTGTTTTGTTATTCGCTAGTGACCTGTTGATGTCGGTTGTGGTGTCGATGTTGTGATGTTTGATCTGTTGCGAAATTGAAGTTTTGTTATTAGCCATGGTCATCCCCAAGTTTGGTGTAAATGTAGGCTTTTATAAGTTCGTTTTGACATTGTAAATAGCATGTAACGAGGCGAGCGGCGGGGAGGCGGCGGCCGGCGGCCGGCGGCCTCTATTTATACAATATTCCCGTAGATAACGTCTTGAAGTACAAAGTGCAAAGAGAAACCGTGTCGCAGTAGGTCCGTGCCGTACTGTAAGTACATTACCGCGAGGCCCCCGATGCCGCCGCGCCCCGCCGCGCCCCGCCGCGCCCTCTCACATTGTACAGCACAAATTCATTGTAAAAAGAACATTATAAATAAGTGCATATCAAATAAACTTAGTGATAGTTTAAATTTAAAAGCACGTGGGAGCAGTTTGATATACGGGTCATGCGCGGGTGTGTTAGGCGGAATCGGTTAGAACGTGCCCAATAATTTGTATATCTTTTAAACTCTGGACTATTTTACTCTTTGTTTATATTTACCTGGGTTACGCAATCTTAAGTTTAATCGACTCACGAACATGTTCTGTTGGTGCCGTTGTAAAGAGAAATAATCCCGTCAGACGCTCGACAAGTATAAAAATTGTTTATTTTTGTCACTGAGATCAGAAATCACTGAGTATTTTATCAACTTTGCTGTAATGCTAAAAGTATTTCCTATGAAATGAACTTTTGATACAATGAATTTTATGAGAAATTTTACTTGAATATCAGAAGTGTTATTTTGTGCTTCTTAATTTTATGTTATTTTTATTTTGATTTTTATAATGCAAACGGTAGGTAGCAAAATTTTGTTTGAGTAAGCTCTTGTTGAGTATTTAGTTTTTGTGGTGTTAGATTTCTATCTTTTTTTTTGTATCCTCTCCGATTAGAAGCGTTACGGCGACAACTTTGTGTCGCCATCTTGTAGTGTTATGTATATTGATTTAATACAATTTTTGCGCATGCGCTCACCAATAGACAAATGAATAATTTTAAAATTGTATGGTTTAATAACACTATGTTTGGGGCCAAACGTACGAGAGAAGGGAGTACAAATTAAAGAAAAAAATTCTCGTAATTTAGTTTTAGGGTATTTATTGTATTTCAATCAGATGCAATTTGTATTTTAGTTTATACTTTCTGTATTGTTTCCGTGGTTTGTAATAACTTGCGACTTTTCATTCTTGTGGTACATTATTATGTGATTGTATATAAACTTTTGAATTGATTTGAAACTTTTGTAACTAATAGTTAAATATACGATGCAAGCGTCCAGAGTAGTCATAATCTCAACCTCTTTTCGACATGGACAAAGTTGATTCGAGAACCCAGTTCCAATCCAAAATAATGGTCTTTGTCTAGTAATAATGGTCTATTACGCTTATTTTTGATAGATAGATGTAATGACTACTTTGGGCTCTCACAATATCAAACGGTGAGCACAGAGAGCAACTTCTATGTATTTTTACATAGAAGTTGCAAGCTCTACCTATTACGACACTTGATTATTCTTTTATACCAATGAAAAATATACATGTAAATCGGATCCTATGGCGAATACTATGTAAAATGTTATAAGACGAGCCTCATTGTTACGCTTATTCATAGTACGTAATTTTAATACCACAGTTCACTTCAAATAGCGCTATTGCTGAAGTCATTCATAAGAACGTGAGCTGCACGCGGCATAAACATGTTATTGCGACTAACGTTCTTATGTAAGTTTGTTGGTTTTGAGTGATTTCAGCATATATTTGAAAGACCCATGAGCTTGAAGTGAGCTGCCAGAGCAGAGTTATGGTATAAATAAAATGTACAACGATTTTAGTCGGTGCAGTGACGCGCGTCGCCCGACGGTCCACAGGGTCCTAATGTAGTGCACGGTTCAGACAATATGTCCTAGTTGGGAGACTCGACGGGTCTCGTGCGGTTTGCTTTTGCACAAACTTTTAGTAGTTTCGCCTCGCTTGAAGTCTGACGCGGGATATCTTCAATGGTTAATAATTTCATCAACTCATGATTCATGTACATGTACTTAGTTCATTATCTATGTATGTATAAAACAATTTGCGTCCATTAATTCAATTCGCTTACAAACATTGTAAATTATTTTTTGTTTCGGTTCGAAAATAAAACGCATACTAATTGGATACGTAACTGACAAATTTATAACATGCTGTTTTTTATGTAATAAGTTTTCTGGTTTACTTCAATGTGAATATAAAGTGAAGGTGCAATGTTATGATATAATGTATTTATGGTGTGAGTGAGGCGGCCGCGGCGGCCGCGGCGCCGGCTGTCGGCGCGGGAACTGTTCGGTTAATATTGATTTGTGTTGGAAGACTGAGGTTGATTATTCCACATTCGATGAACGTGCGAGTTATTTGTTGATTGAATTTAAATATAGTCATATATATAGTTAGGTTATATTTTTTAATAAATATAATATTGAGATATGTAATATACTCTTGCCTTTCATTTTCCTATTCTTCGTTATTGAGTTTGAAGGACCTCGGTGACGTCATCTGCACAAGGTCGCTCCGACGACGGCTTAACTTTTCAATGGATGTGGTAAAAGTAAGGAGTTTGTTATGTAAAGATTTTTATACATTTTAATGTGAAAATTAAAACAAATAGTGCTTATAAAATATCTGGGACTAGTTCATTACATCTACTGTAGACCAAATATGTTTCACTTTTAACCCATCGGTGTAAACGTTACTTATGTTTTTATGGAATATCTTATAACTACTATGTACAAAAGCTATACAAAATAAAACAAACTTTTATCAATTTTGAACGAAGGCGTCTATAGGGAAGTTCTTGAAGGATTTGCTCCAGATGTCAGTGAAGGCGGTGCTGACGAGGTCGTTGATAAGCGGCCTTATGACCGCGAAGCCAGGCTTCCACGTTAAGTTTATCATGCGATCCAGCATTTGTTCTGAAATTAGAGAGCATGTCGTCTATACACTTTCGACGTAAATCTAATTACTAATTTCAAAGCCAAAGGGTCTGGTGATCACTTGAGACAGTTATCTAGTAAGTGTGTAAGAAGTTTCTGTAAATAACCGGTTCCAGCATGGTTCAACGCAAAAGGGCACTACTATTAGGTGTTGGTGAATAGAGACAAAACACATAAACTTTAAAATGGACTACATAGGTGATGTTACCAAGAATACTTCTGCCGCGGAGCAAATTGCCGACGTGTATGTCCATGTCGCCGATGTGGTCGACCTCAACATGCACGTCGACGCCGCTGCCGTCGCGCTTGATGCGCGTCGTCTGCGAGTAGTCGCGCAGCGTGAGGTTCCATCGCCCCGAACGCATCACTCCCAAACCAAAGGCATCGCCCTACAAGAAAAAAATACATAATTAGAATTACTACGTTTGGTTGACAATGTAAAATTTGGAGTACGTATTATTAGCTTTGATAATAAATGAGAGCTTCTTAATATTTAATGTAACACATAAGCTTTTATTTTCTTGTTGGATGTTTACCTTGACACTGTTTTTGGTGGTCGTAACAGTAAAAGTATGGATCAACTTTCAACAGGTAGTTGCAACATTTACATAAAGTCTTTCGTAGTTTTGTGTTTTACGGATTGTGTAACTTTCATAAGATTAGACTATTTACCTTAAAATATAAGATATCGCTGGTCGACAATAGGGAGGAGTGGATGGGCTAGTAATTAGGAGGTTTGTCGTATCTGTGGCACTTTGTAAATTATATTCCTGACTTTAGAGGAAGCAGACGCAAAAAGTCATGTGCTCGTAATTTAATGTACTTACTTGAAATTCGTAATCTCCAGCCAACCACTTCTCAGGGAAATATTGAGAGTAGATAATACGATCGTTGACCCAGTCCGTTCTGAAAGACAAGAACTTTACAATAGTATAGTACTATTATGCAGAAATATCGTTCCTTTATAATAAAGGCGAAAGACATGACCGCTGTACTTGTCAAGTATACTGTTAACCTACGGCTTCATTAGACCGATGCCACGTACGCAAAAAAACGCCGAAGGTTAGGGTTTATATGATATCTTGGAAAAAAATATAGAAGACTTTTTACTTGTATTTAGTGACTGTGGACTGAGACCATCCTCTCTCGTAGACGTTGCGTAGCGTTAGCTTATAGCCGAGGCCGCCGACAGAGCGCGTCTGGAGCACCTCTTCGGCAAAGTGCGGGTCGAACAGCGCCACACCCAGCGCTGGTATACCTGCAATTAAACAGTTCCCAGTTAGTTACACACATAGTATTCAAATCATTATTTATCAATAGTCTCCTAGGTTAAAAGTATGATCACCGTCTTATGGAGGTTAGGAAAATCTTACTGGAACAAGCATTACACAGTTAGCTTATTATGGATTAGGTTTTTATCATGAAAAACCTAAATTCTGTGGTCAATTATGACGGGTCAGTATTTGAGGTCCTTGTGTCAAAATAGTTCTTCAGAGCGTCCTTTGAAGGCACTAGATTTCTTACCTCGTTTGAAGTACGGCTTTAGTTTGTTGAACGCCCTCTTTATGCATTGATCGAAGTCGGACTCAGATTTATGGCACGGCGAAAATATTCTTTCTGAAAAACAATGAACCTGATTATTGGTAACGTATACCGGTTTATTCCGAAACGAGAATCAGCGTTATTACTGTTGTACTTTCTACGTTTGGTACTGGTACATTCATAAAATTTATTCCAAAATACAGAACATCCTTGTTCCTGGTACTTCTTACACATTATTTGGTCTAAGGAGACCCCTGATCTATCTTATTTAGTTCCGAATCCTTCAGTATCGTATAATCGACGACTTATTGGTCCTTGTTTATCGCACTACTTTATACATTTTTTCGGAATAGAGGGATACGGTCATAAGCGTAGGTAATAAATATAAGGCACAAGCCTCAAAATAAGATTAAAATTATTCTTATAAAATTGTTTTTAAGAAATACTTAATGGCTTTTCATATGATCGGTTATCTATAATTCATATTGGTGTGATGGTGAAACTTTGTTAGTTATATCCATGGGTTGATCAACTCTACAACTTGTTGCTTAACGTCGTAGTTTTTCGACATAGTTATAACAGTATATGTCGTTTTGCATCAGAAAATATATATGCAAATAAAGAGTTTAAATTTAATATTATCTGCTAATTAATAGTAAATTACCAACTTTATATTTTAATCAAGTTAATGTTACCTATTCTGTGATAAACTGTTTACACGTTTTTACTTCCCAGGGTTTTTGATATTTGTTATTGTTATGTATTTGATAACATCTAATTTAAAATGTAAATTTTCCGTTATATCTAATCATTAAAATATGGTAAAAAAGTGGAAATATAATATAACATCGTAAATATTCTTAACAAAGTATTATGGTGTTTAACATATTACAAGTATTTCGTGCCGAGAGTTTGGCACGATTATGTTTCCATATTATAATTTTCCTTGTTATTTTAGTTAAATATAAAAACATTGTTAAACTTCGTGACTGTAAACCTCTTGTGGAATATGGAAATTACTAATCAGTATCGGTTTTATTATATTAAGATATTAGCTGTTGTGCGCGACTTCGTCCACGTGGAATTAAATAATATAGACTATGTTTTTCGGGGATAATATAGCTTTCTAATGGTGAAAGAATTTTTGAAATCGGTCCTATAGTTCTTGAGTTATTTCAATACAAAAAAAAAGGTTTCTCTCTATTATATTAGTATAAATGTAGGACCGATGTGCAAGAACGTCATAAGTATGGATGCATATTACGTTAGTATGAATAGGTATATTTCTTTGTATGCTATCATTAGCATAGACTTGAAGACTTTAGGAACGCAAGTAGTCAAGGCCTCCGCAAGAGCTACTGGTGCCTGTATGCAAAAAATGATTTTGACAAAAATATATCTTTTTTTTGATGGTAGGTAGGTGCTTGAAATAAAGAAAAAAAAACTGAACTTTTATTTTAAATGTTTTTTTTCTTTTTAGGCCCCTTTAGGATGGCGCCCGTGTGCAGTGAACACTTTGCTTATATGGTAGCGGGGGCAAGAGTAGCTAGCAGTGCAGTCAATAAAAAATTTGAATTACGAAACAGATTTCTTTTCTGGACCACGAATTATGAGCCAGGTCAATGTTATAATTATACTGATACGAATGTAGCTTAAAGAATGCGCTTTGCATAGAGATTGTTAATTGATGTTCGTTACTTAAATATAGTTAAGTAATTATTAAGTAATCGCTTCAAATGTTTACATAAATTAAAAGCTAAATTATGCAATGAAAATACAACAGTTCAAACTTAACAGGAGTAGTTAGATTTTTTTTTTTGGAGTCGCTCATTTTCGGTTTATTTCCCAGTCGAGTTAAGTAAATCATAAGATTCTTTATAAGGTGAGGGGCAAAGTGCGCCATACTTTTTGCATAGTTGACTTTGGTGTAATATAACTTGTGTTTAAGTTCACGAACGACAATTGTCATTGAACCTTAGGGATCTGTTATATAGCAACTACAATTAAGTCGTGTCATTGGAATATGACACTTAAACTATTCATTTTAAGCACAAAATTGAAAATCATGTTTTCCGGCGCACTTTGCCACCTTCACCCTATAATAACAATATTAAAATCTTACGTATGTCCTCCATTTCTCCCGCAGTCCTCGTCCTTTGTATATAGCTCAAAATAATAACACAAACACAAATCAAATTACTAAGTTGGCGCATTTTAGTAGTTTATCGCGTACTTAGATTTATTATTTAAAAATGTGTATTTGAGTAAATTCTACAATTTCACTTATATACTTAATATTAGACAAAAAAACACTTTAAGTAGTTTGTAAAAAGTTAATTTAAAAAATACATAGTTATGAATGTGAACGCTGTGGAGTGGACACTTCGATCTGAGATCGTTTTGTTAGTCAACATTGCGGGCATGCGAAACTTCCCCTACCATAGATTCGCGATGTTATTGCGACAGACTGCCTTACCAAATCTCTTGACACCGACATTTAATTCGAGTTTGTTGTTAGGTGTACGGAATTTCATAATGAAATGTGTATATCGAATTGGGATGACATGATAGTTTACTAGTATTACATCGCAACAATTCATAATACAAAAAAACATAACATATGTTGTCTCTCAATGGCTAATCTTACCATTCCAGATTTTAATGTCGAAGAAGTCTGTTATGTTTCAAATTATTTTTAACAATGGGTTTAGCATAATGATGTAAAATGAATAAATTAACTACATATTCATAATTTAATATGTCTTTCTTATTAATTTGCAATTATCCAATAGGGATCCCCCTATATCCAGTTGTTAATTTGCTCTACGGCAGGAGCAAACAATGACTAAAAAATTTTTTTTTAAAGTGAAAAAAGGAGTGAGACCGTGCATTTCTTTTATTGGATAAATCTCACTTGTAGTACAAGTGTTGGGCTTGGCAATTATTTCATAACCGTATTTAATACATAAACAAGTAAAAGAAGAGTCTGTTACAGCGCTACTGGTGACATAACAAGTCATAACCGATGTGCATGGAACTAGTTTCTGCACGAAACATTACTGTATAAAAACATATCGTTGTCCCTGTTTTTTTTCATAGAGAATGAAGGGAATGGGAACAAGTGTGGAAACAGTAAAAACCCTTTATAAAATTTTAAGTATTGAACTACTTTTAAAGTCACTTAATTGATGTTGGCGAATTTAGCTTTTGAGCTCAAAAACCAGTTATAGTTACTCAAGTTAATGGCGAACTTCGAACATATTTTGTTTTTGAAGTAAAATATAGCGATTTATTTTATTTTTTGGATATTTTAAGATTTCAATGTAATTAAAATTGTGAAGGGACTTACACGAGTTGAGTAATTTTGTGAACTTGTTGTAACTCTTTGTTACTCAAATTATAAATTACAATGATTATTCGGCTTATGTGATTGCATGGGATTTTACTTTCAAGCATCTAACACTACAGTTGCGCAATTAATGCTGACCCATGACCATAAGGTTACGGTAGGAGCTACATACTGTTTTGAACTTTTCTAGTCAGAGAAATACGATTAGCTGCTAGATTATCGCTTGTCAGCATTGCTAAGGTGTACTTGTAATGCTTTCTGTATGCTTTTTGCCATTTGCTATCGTTGTTAAAGCCGTTTAGTTTTGTAGATCTAGTTTTTTTCAAATTAACTTCCACATATATCTGGCTCCTGAAAGGTTTCAATAGCAATATTTTTAACATAAAGAAGCAAACAAACGGTTCAATTAAGTGAAATAAATATACATAGTTTTACGTAAAAACGCGTAATTATAAAAAAGGTCCTTAAAGTGATGAACACTAGCGTAATGTTTTCCATCAGATATGGAATGAAACTTTATATTATTGTATTAATTTTGTGATCTAAAAAATCGTGACATCGTTTGAAATTCGGAGTAAGATTATGTAAGACAGAGAATGGCTGCTAGATATTGTTGTTACAACACAATTAGATGATATCAGACAAAATTAAGATATTTCTGCAATGGTAATTAAGTGTTAGACTTGGGTTAAGATTTTATTAAAAATTTGCAACAGTAATCAACGCGTAGTTTTGTGGCAACTATTAGTCCAGATATCCTATCAGAGATATTCAAAAATTTTATCCCGTACATTGATTGTTAGTAAAACAGGTTCCTTAGTCAAAGTGTGAAAATGGTAAATAAATAAAAAACATAAATATAATTAAGGATTTATTGAACCAATATCGACACATAACCCTAACATAAACAAATGTTCTTAAACTAAAACCATCATGATGTAACTTATGTATCTAATCGAGTTTTTAATAATAAATAACTTACAAGACACGACAAACTCGTGTACGTTAAAAAATAAGCTTTTATATTTATTTATTTTTTAAATATATTTGTACACTGGGTCTAATCAAAACAAGACTTTTAATGCATTATAAATCTGTACCTTTATCAAATTAGTATATATTCCTTAATGTTTTTTTCCAGACGTAAATGTGACATCGCATTTAAACATCCGTAATAAAATTTCACTTTAATCTAATCAAACAATTTACACAAAATTACCGATGACAATAAACGAAATAGAGCAATTCTCCCCATTAATATATTTGTAGTTTACAAGTTGGAGCTCATCTATGCTAATATTATAAAGTGAGAAACTTTGTATTTTTGTTTTTTTGTTTGTATTGAAATAACTAAGGAACTACTGGGCCGATTTCAAAAATTCTTTAACTATAAGAAAGCTACATTATCCCCGAGTAACAAAGGATATATTTTTTAATTTCAAGCGGACGAATTCGCGCACAACAGCTAGTAGTGTACAAGTTGGAGTTCATTTGGAATATAAGTATAATAGTAGGCTTTAGTCTTTGACCCAGTCGTCGTAGGGGATTTGATCGAGGATGCGCTCGAGGAAGTGGGACATCTTGGCCGCCAGGTCGCGCCTCAATTCTGGCTTCATCTCCTTCAGCAGCTCTTGCGCGTTCGTGTTGATGAACAGGTTCAATGCTGCTTCTGTACATGTAAAAAAATAATTATCTGTTCAAATTACTAATTAAAAATATTTATCAAATTATGAACCTCGTAGAGCAGTTTGGCAACATTGTAGAAAAATATCGAGTAATAATTTATCTTGAAAATAGTAAAATACGCAATAACTTAAAGTTTAAATAAATTCTAATCTTAATTAATGAGTATCGAACCTGGATAAGCGAGAACTGGATTACTGGAAACCTCTTCAAGCGAGACTAGTAAACCGGTTCCTTGAACTATCTTATCGAGGTTTGACTGTATTTAAATAAAAAAGAAGTACGCAGTAGTTAAAGACTTACGCAGCACAGCGTTACTATTCTGCAGGTTCTCTACGCCCATCTGTATGTCCTTGACGGAGAAGTCCAGCTTGAGCTGCTGCAGCTTGAGGTAGGTGCGCTTGTTGCGCGTGTACGGCGTGCCGCGGAAGTACACCTTCGCCTTCACACCATCTGCAGAAAAATAGAAACTTTTTTAAGCCTATGCTACGAAGGTTTATTTAGGAACATTTTTAATATTCTTATAATTTGTCCTATATTGAGCTTCTTTTGTTTACCGTGAAACTTGTGATGATTTTTTCAAAATTAAATTTAATAAACGCATTGGGATTAGCGCCATCTATTTTTAAAATGATTAAAAGTGCATAGTAATTTTCAGTTTTTTTAAACATTTACGAAACAATTGGATACGATTGTAAGCTTATTGTCACATAACCGCATGAAAAAGTTGAAGAAAATATAAAGTATTTGTTACAAGGAAGTTTTGAAATTAGTCATTCTTTATCTGCATTATTTAGTTAAAGAACGCACAATGTCATCGATACCGAGAATTTTTATCACCAGTTTAAGGTTTCCGTGCAAAATATTTATTTTGGTGACACCACGGTCGTTTTTAAGCGCACTTATTTATCTAAATAGACGACTGTCAATAAAGTGTGTTCAAATTTGTTGTTAAAATAACCTCAAAACTTATTAGAATACAAAAATAATTTCCCAATTCTTACACATAATAATACACAAAATGAAGTTGAATTAAAGTTATTATTTGCACTAAAAATATTTTTACATGAACTAGCTGTGTTTACAACTATTATTCGTGCAACGTACCGTATTCACCCCAGTAGTCACCTCCTCCCGAGGCGCGCACCAACAACAAAACACCAGAAGAACGGTACCGGGCGCGCGCGCTGATGTGGGGACCGTACAATGTTAGCTGGAACTGATGCGTGTCCAGGTCCGATCTAGAAACAAAGGAATATATGCACAAATAGTCACCTTATCTCCTTACCAATGGCCTCCGAGCTTATCCCGACTTTGTAGCTTTGAGTTTACACAAAAATAATGATAAAGATTTAGTTAAATTAGGATTAAATCTACATGTAATTTCAATAAAATTGTTCAAATGTGTGTGTTGTTATATACGTTGCAAGATAGTCTAATGGAATATTTGGTCAATGTATATTATTAAATCTTTCTAGTAACTAGTCGTTTGCATTTGCAATTTCCGACATTAAGGTAATTGGTTATTACATTGACATACATTTTGTAGTTAGGTCTAAACATGACATATGAGTTGACCATGAAGGAACCCAATTTAAAAATTTGATTAAAATATGTATTTAATAAAAAATAAATTAATGTACTCTATACACGTTAAGTTAATATTATAAAAAGTTAAATTATTTAATAGTTAAGATGTTGAAGTATAATTAATATTAAAATAAACATTAATTACATTTTATTTTATTATTCTTTTATTTATTTTATTTTCTTTGTCTAGCGCAAATATTATATGTGTCTGCCAACATTTATGAGTTATAGCACGGGGTTCCATTCCATACAAAAGTTTTTTAGTTTATTTTTTTTTCACTAGATGGGGCTACGAGCAGAGTATTGAAATTAGGAAACGAACGCGGCAATTTATCAACTTGCAAACCAAAATAAACTAAAATTTACTTTATTTAGTATTACTTTAAACATCAAATAACACGTAACACTAAGCCTTTGTAAAATTTTATTAATTCTTAATTATGTACTAATTTAATTATTGCGCTCTCTAATGGTGTTTATCTGAACTAAGCTTCTGTCAAATGTGTGTATGTGGTACGTGTATGTGGTACGTGTGTGTGCGACACCGGTAGTATCTAGGGTTAACATGACGCTTAAACTTGAAATGAGTTGAAAGAAATTTACACATACATTGTTTCATTTGTATCAACCTATTGTGACAACCCTAATAAAATGAAATTCCAATTTGAAATTCCATAGAAGTTTTGTCTTCTTTACAGTTTACTCATATGCTAATAGAAACAAAGATCTACTATAATAATAGACCGGACGATATTTGATATATTTGATTAATAAGTACATGTATAAGCAAAATAAATTAAAATATTATAATTATACGGGTGGTCAGAAAGTCTAGTATCAAACGGAAACACGTGATGGGTGAGGTCTTTTCCAGTCCCCGGTAGGCAGATTTTAGTTACAATTGAGGCTAAATTAACTGCAGTGAAATAAATACAACAATTTTGTTGTTACATAGCACGTTCTGTTTACTTTTTCTTCGACCTTACTATTAGTAATCATCTTGAAAAAAATATTCAAGCAAAAATTTTTATTGCGGTGTCCGGTCTCAATATTTTAATGTCTTTGCATTCTAAATATAATATTATAACTCGATCGCAAAATTATTTCCGTGGAGCATCCCTCTCTCTCACCTCGGACCGCGTCGTCCTCATCGGGACTCGCGTACTCGTGACCGTAGTAAGTACCGTCAGCTAACACTACCCATTTATAATTTTACAATTAATAATTTTTGTATCATAAAATTATCTATTACCTGTAAATACTGACAAACTTCAGTACAATAGATGTAAGTCTGCTCTAAGTAGAAGCAAGTTGAAATTGTACATTTTGCTATTATTTTTAACAATAACTCGAGAACCCCATAAGCTACAATTTACATTTATACAAAAAATAATGTATAAGCAAAGACCTTTCCAACGACATATGGCTTGTTGCTGTTGAGAAGTAAACCAAGGCCCTTAGCTCCTAGCCCATCGTATAATAAAATATTTTTAAAACTAATTATGTAACCGCTTTTGTCAACCGTACCGAACATTGGCGCGTGACGTTTATTTTAATTAATTTTCTTTCGTTTATTGAGAATAGCGCCATCTTGCACATTGGGTGGCGTTTTCTCCTCACGATATTTTGACACTAAAATAAGCAGTACTGCTTATTTAAATTTGGACGCTTATTTTCTTTGTATGGGATGGGGTATCTGTATGTATTATATTATCTGTGGTTATAGCTTTGTCCGTTAGATATGGTATATGAAAGGAAGATGACAATTCAGCGGACATTCGACCCGTGACTCGTCACTACGTGCCTGGAATATATTAACTTAAGAAAGAACTAAAGATTCCAATTGATGCCGTCATGTTTATTATTATTTTCATAAAGAGATTTAGCAAGCGATTGCTTTGTTTAGAATCCTTTTGATTTACCGATAAATTCCTATCTTACTTAGTTGTCAACTTCTTTGATAATTTATGGTTTACACCATGGTTTACATCGTTCGCAAATTAAGTTAAGCTGTCACGCATTTTAACGTCTAATTACTATGGAGCGCTCTCTCAAAGTATAATATATCTTTGCATTATCATTTAAAATTTTGTAAAAAAGTAATTAATGTGGTTTACTCCTCTATTTTATATAGCAAATAGTTACTGCTTTATAGTTATAGTAAAAAGTAGGTATAACTCTGTAATTAACATGCAGCTGCAACATATGTTTTCCGGTAAGCCGATGGCTAGCAGATAATAGCGATGCCGCATTGTTACATTCCACACGATACATAGAAACTGTTGGATAGCAACAATAGTGTTTTGATTCCAGCAGTAAACAAAAATACTTATTCCAAAATTATTGACGCAATGAGCTGAGATGATTTAACAAGATGAAGTAATTATGAACCATGTTACTATTGTAGTAGAAACTATTCTTAGTTACTAGTATATAACAGAACTTCACGCTTTGAAAGGACATGGAAATACATGGAGCATTCGAAGCCTAAAAGTGAGGCATTTTAATTGAATTCCGGTGGTCTCTTTTAGGCAATTTTCTTCCGGTGTTGTCCTCTACATTACATTTGCCGACGTAAAATAATATCTATTTGCGTAAAAGTTATTGCATATATGTTTCGGCATCGGTGAATTTGGAATAAGCTATGTTTTACGCTCCCAGGATAGTGGAGGATTGTTACCTGACGTTGGTAATGGTCATATTGTTGACGCCGCTGGCGTGGATGTCTTTGAACGTGGCGCGGTAGCCGTCCGGCCCGCCGCCCAGCGCGATAGACAACTCGTCTATCAATATGCTGTCAGACTGCAAAACAATAAATTTTTATTAATGATCTGAACTATGTAATGGAGAGATGCATTTCTCCTGATAAATCTTATAGAACTTTTTGCTGAGTTGTTATTAGCACATCGATCGAAGTGTTCAAGACACGTACCTCTTCAATTCCTAGTTCTGGGGCACCTCCTTTGAGATAGTCCACTAGAGAGTTGAAGCTGCGCAGGAGACATTCGTCGACTTCTGGGTCCTGCCGGGAGCAGCGCTCGCCGAACATACCTGATGGAATACCAAAGATCATTGACTTTACAGTATCGTAAAATACTGATATACGAGAATGAGAAGGATAACAAATTGTGGTTATATGAGTGTTAAAAGTGGATGAGTATGGACAGCATTATAAGTTGTTAGTGTTTAAAGATTACAGCGATCAACGAGTAATAAAAAAATGCAACTAAACGATTTGAAAGCTAAAGTTATAGCATGTAAGTATGAGAGAATGACGAATCATATTAAAGGAATAGAAAACACTTTCTCTGGTCAGAGATTGTTAAATCAAATGATCATTTTATTGACACTGTGCGTTATTTTATTACATACTAGCTGTTGTGAGCGACTTCGTCAGCGTGGAATTAAATAATATATTACTCGGGTATAATGTAGCTTTCTAATGGTGAAAGATTTTTTAAAATCGGCCCAGTAGTTCTAGAGTTATTTCAATACATACAAAAATACAAAGTTTCTTTATAATATTAGTATTGATATAGAAGTATAGATAGTTATTACAGTACAAGTTTTGCTATATTTCTTTAGAAATCAAAATATAACTTATCTCTAATCAAATAATTTTTCCATCATATATCTTAAAACAGACGTCGAATATTTACTAGAAAAACCTTTAGACTACTAGGATATTTTTGGTAAAGAAAAAAAGCAATTGCAGTTTAAAATAGAATAAAACAATAAAGAAGGTCATCGTAACACATTGATTGTCTAATATTCGATCAGCTGGCCGCTTTCATTCACACTATCAGACATTAGTATGCGAACAAGCTACGACTAACGGTAGATACGCGCTCGTCAAGCTGTCTTCATTGCAGAAGAAACAATAAAAGATCTACGGATAGGCGGACAATGAGTATAGGGAAGTAATGTGCGTGCCATTCGATTGTCTGGGAACTTTTTCCTGCAATAAACAATAAGTGATTATGAATGTTAGGGCCGCTGGAGTGTTCTATGTCTTCGTAAAGCCTTGTACCCACCAGGACAGTATTATAGTTGAGTAGCAAAGTAATTTAGTAACATGTCCGAATAGTCACATTTTAGTAGAGTAGACTAAAAAATTCTTTGTTCGAATACTTGCTACTCGACTAAAATAGTAACCTAGTGAGAACAAGGCTTTGAGCTCAGTTTTAGTGCCACTAGTTTTATGTTTGAGGAGAAATAATAATGTTGTTATATTTTTAACCGACTTCCAACAGAAGGAGGTTATAGACAATTATTTTTTATAAATTATTTTCTAAGTTTTTATGTGTAATAGTTAAATAACTTTAACGGATAACAATCAAGATTTTAATTTTTGTATGTCGATTAATTTTCCCGTTAAATAATCAGCAGCAGGTTTTATAATAAAAAGTATAAAGGCCGGGGTCATTGACCACGCAGGAGGCTCGTCCGCGAAACTGCGAGCCATCAGATACCGTTCACCGCTAACGAAGGAGCCCATAAGTCAAGTCGGTACAAAAAGCTTTGCAATTATGTTTATTTGAAATAATGTTCTGTACAAGATATTATTTTAAAGCAATCAAGCAGTTAGGAAAGATAAGCGTTTAACAAAAGAACGATGAAAAGATCACAAAAAAATGTTCTCATTTGTTTAGTACAGTGACAAAGTTTCACTAACTTTTGAAGCTTAAACTCGTTGGTAAAGTCGGTAAACGCTACCCGGAAATAATAATGACATCGCAAGAAAGTGTTTTGCATATTATTGCCTATCTAAATACAAATACTTTCGAAATGTATCTAAATGTTGAAGGCGCTTATACAGAGATCCTTAACGGAAGAGAAATTGTCTTACCCATAAGCCATTTAGAGAAATAACACCAGGAAAAATTATGTTTGCCTTATATTATTTAGTTTCTGAGAATTTAGAAGTGAATTTACGTAACTTTGGGTATTTGGGTAATCGTTTTTCCTTATAATGTACGATTTTTAACTTAGAATTTATTAGCTTTGTTCGCACTAGAATAGTATTTTAGACGAGTAGAAATAGCAATTATCCGAACAAAGGATTTACTAAACTACTCTACTAAAATGTTGCTGTTCGGACACGTTTAGTTACTAAATTACTTGCTACTCCACTAAAGTAACTATTAACCTGGTGCGTACACGGCTTAACTTTTAAGTTAAAATTCGTAGTGTATGCATGTGTCAATGTCGTCATACACGTATTAATCTCAGAAATGGTATGACGTAAATTCAAATTCGTTCTTCGGTAATTGTGAGAAAGCATAAATAATCAAGTAAGGAGGTTATAATGAGGTATAGCGATGCACATCATGTGCGACATTTACAAGAATTAGAATATATTTTTAATTCTAATACGTGATTATTATTTTAGTGAATGAAATTATACTGTCTTAAGCCTTGTTCGCACCGGGATAGTATTTTAGTCGAGTAGCAAGTAGCATTTATCCGAACATAGGATTTACTACTGTTCGGACACGTTTAAGCCTAAATCTATGCACTAGGGTAGTAATTTAGTAACTAAAGAAGTTCGAACAGCAACATTTTAGTAGAATAGATTAGTAAATCCTTTGTTCGGATACTTGCTACTTGCTACTCGACTAAAATACTATCCTAGGGCGTACAAGGCTTTAAACATTATACATAATCTTGTCACGATCGAAACAAATATAAAAGTGAACACTATAATACGTTACGTTAATTTATAGTTGTTATATAGTAACACTCAGAGCAGTTTGACGGTCCCTTAAACAGTCACTTAATGATTTATTATACTTATTATATTTCTCACTCTTAATTTTTCTGACTTACAGCCGTAATATATGTATGTATTATGTTCATACGCCACCCAAATATTTAAGACCGTCTTACATGTTAATTTCAAGCTTAAACCCCAGATTCTACGGCGTATTCGTTTAATTTTACCACCACTTGGACTTTAAGCGTCGCTTGAATTTGAGTGGCGTTTGAACTAATGACAATGTAGTTATGTCCCTGCTCATTCTTAATTTCTCTGTCTCATGTGAGCCAAATGAAAGAGAGTAGTGTTTAGAAGTCTAGTGAGGGAATAAGCGTTCCTGATTGTGGTAGTTAAAATCTTCACAAGAAATTCTGGTTATAGGGTGATAAGAGAAAATAGAATATTTTTGGGATTCCCACATAAAGCTACAGAAACGTATAATAGGTCTGCGATTTTGAAAGAATGCATTTTATTTTATTAATTTTCTTCATACGTGTTGTAATTAAAGTTTTCTTAGTATAATTGTTTATATGTATTTTCCCGTTTAATGTTTTTCCTTGTTAATTACCGTGTGGTATGTAAACTTAATATTTGCCATTACAAATAAATATATAAATGATATATTTACTTTACGCTAAAACTATAATATTTATATAAAAAAGTATGAAACATTTATTCAAGTTCAAGTTCAAGAAAATATTTTAAAGGGGAAAACTTTATATTTTTGTATGTATTGAACTACTGGGCTGATTTTAAAAATCTTTTACTATCAGATAGCTACATTATCCCCGAGTAACATAGGCTATATTTTTTTAATTCCGCGCGGAAGAAGTCGCTAGCAAGATCTAGTTTAATCTATACTAATATTACAAAGAGAGAAACTTTGTATTTGTGTATTTTTATGTATGGAAATAACTCAAGAACTATTGGTCCGATTTCAAAAATTCTTTCACTATCAGATAGCTACATTATCCCCGAGTAATATAGGCTATATTTGTTAATTCCGCGCGGACGAAGTCGCGAGCAACAACTAGTTTTATATATGTACATAGATATTCACATTAATACTAGGTATGCTACAGTACCTACTACGCTTTCAAAAGACCATTATACATAATCTATTATGTAAAGTCGTAGGCATAACAACACATATAGGTTAAGTAGGCTCTTTCTTGCCCATATTTATTACGTGGTGTATAGACACAATATTACAGAACTTCATTACATATTTTACTAAAAAAACTAAGTATTTGTCTATACTAATATTATAAAGAGGAAAGATTTGTATTTTATACGTATTGCAATAACTCAAAAAGTATTTTTTCACTGTTAGAGAGGTACTTTATCCTCGAGAAACATACGACTTTTTTTTTTATTAACGCGCGGACGAAGTTGCGATCAACAGCTAATATTTAAATATGTAGGCGAAGAAGAATATTTTACTTAGATCATCTATAAATTTTATGATTAACTTATGTAAACTTTTTTAATAATTATGTTAAATACTGGCTCTAAATAAATAAGTTATAAAAACGTTTGTTATCTATGGTACGAGTTAAGAGCTTAACATGTTTCGTTAATTATCGTCATATTTTTCATTTCTACTTTCTCGCTCTTCTTGCGTCTAAATAATTATATAACAATTCATTTATGGCGAGTAATTGCTAGGTTTTATAACGGCAGATAATTATGAAGGATCGTATGAAACTTCAGAACTTTAGAAGAACTTTAAACTTTAGAGTAGTTTAATATAAAAAACATTATTTTGTACTTTTTTTACAAACTTGCACTAGCCCAGTCCGCCCCAGCGTGGTTGAATATAGCCTAGTCACCCCTAAAGCCTTGTACGCACTAGGATAGTATTTTAGTCTAGTAGGAAGTAGCAAGTATCCGAACAAAGGATTTACTAATCTATTCTACTAAAATATTGCTGTACGGACACGTTTATTTACTAAATTACTACCCTAGTGCGTAGATTTAGGCTTAGACGAATCCGAACAGTAGTAAATCCTTTGCTCGGATAAATGCTACTTGCTACTGGACTAAAATACTATCCTAATGCGAACAAGGCTTTGGGGTAGGCTCCGCGCCCCTCAGTGAGAACGTTGAGTGAGCTGGTGATGATTAATTTAGTACTTTTTAGGTTCAATAGCGTCAGGAAATGGGATCAGACGCCATTAATGTTTTCTTTACTTAGTTGTCTATTTTGAAATAATATTTATCTAATACATACGTGTGATATTTATTCTACACAAATGTTGAAATTAACTAAAGCGAAGGTTATATTAATAAATGATCAATGTTTAATGTCAATATTTGTCAACATCAACATATTTTGCTTCCGTTAAACACATCATTATTAACGGACAATAAATATTTTTCACGGCGATGAAAAATCGCGAGGTAACACTGCTGAATCTGCTAAGAAATTCAAGGATGTGTCAATCAATTATAGGACCAAAGTGGTCTAATCGCTTTTAATTAAGGATAAAGATTAATTTAGAGTAGGCTCCAGCCCCAAGACATGCTTGAGCCAATGACGATGACTAAACGAGTTCCAGTCTCATCTAAATGTCGTTTTATTTTTATACAATAAGATCGAATGAATTAAAGATGCAATACTTAATTAACGATATTCTCGTGCTGAAGTTAATTAAGAACTCTAAAATATAATTGTTTTCTTACTGTCGATGTCAGTATGTAGGTTACTAAAATATAGAGAGTGTAAAAAATTTACAGAATGAGTCACTTATATGCTTTCACGCGTCGCTTTCTTTAAGGAAAAAAAATGTTTATAACTTCCAACGTTAGTAATAAAAATATGATCTCAGTTTTGGTGGATTTTAAAAATTAAAAAAATAAAACAACAAATAAAAAAATAAATTAATTAGTTTGTGAATGTTTGTAGTGAAAATAAAATTGTACTTCTTTTAAATTATTTTTTATCTTTTTGATTTTTGCATTTCTTTCAGGCGTAAGTATAAATAAAAAAAATCCTAAATAAACACGTTGAACATTAATCGGATAAAAAATTAAAATTACGAAGCCCTTTTCAGCACTAGTTTTAAATTTAAATATTAATAATTCTTTTATAACCAGCTTTTCACTTTGTGGCACAGATGTATTTGAAGATATTCACAAATATTAGTTTATTTATATCTGAGTGAGACAATATTATTAGTTAGAACGAGTACACAATAAAGTATTAATATTTAAAAATATTAATATTGACATTCACTATCCTGTTTTCTGTTTATCAGCTGCTTTATATTGTTTTATTTGACTTCTGTAAAGATCTCTAGTTTTTCCTATGACATTTCCTTGTAAGTTGTTATTACAAAAAAAAATAACAATACCTAGAATTTTATAAGTATACTTGGTTAAGGGAAATAGAGTATTGCAGTTCTAGTATTAAATTAATTATTAGATTATAAGTGAAACTTTATAACTTCGATCGTAATGAGGTAAACTTAACATAAATAATGCTGTGAATAGTTTTTCAATAGTTAATAAAATATTTCTTCTTTGTGGTTATCATTTAATTAATTACTCATAAATCGAAGTTTTTTTCTTTAAAAAAATAGTAATTCATTCAAATATACAGTACATGTTTACAACTTTTATGCTGTGTTGTATGAAAATGTTTACGTGCTACGTGCCGACAGTTCCTGTCATAACATAAATGAACAAAGAATTAAAAAAATGTATAACGGTACCAGCAGAGATAAAAAGGTTGTTAACAGGCTATAAATTTGACACAAATATCCCTCGCACTGGTTCGTCTACTTTCTTTCAAAGTCACTTACTTGTGTTCGACGTTCCCGTTGTTATTACTGCCGCCAAAACTAATAAAGCTTGAAACCTCTTCATTTTTTAAAAATAACACTGGACTTAAAAAAATAAAAATAAGCTTTTTATAAAAAAGCTAAACCATAGACTGTTTTTTTTAATCAGCCGCACGTGCGACTCTTACAGCCACGGCGGGAGCAATGGTGACTGTTTGCAGGCTCTGCAGACTTTCCAACTGGCGGGATGCGACAACGAAGCCTGTTTTTAATTTATTTTTATTATAGTTATATGATATTTTAGATTTAACATGTAGGTATATTGTGAGACATTGATTATTGTTAGTCGTTTGTGACAAATAATAATGGAACTAAATTGCAATGTCAAGTTGCAAGGTGCAGTTACAATCGTGTCCCATCTTTGGATTCGAATCTCGATTAAGCCGTTACCTACCGGTTTTTATACAAACAACCGTTTTGTACCTTTCTTTTTAATCGTTCGATGATCCAATAATATGATACGCTAGATAATTTTGTATATTCTTCATTTATTACACTTAAAAAAAATTATAAATGTTAGACAATTAGTTATACAATAGTATAATAAATGACAGTATCGTTTAAGAAAAATTAAAAATGTTGTTTATTGTATAATTTACGTACGTATTTACAATAATTCAAAATATATAATAAAAAACTTTAGAATTTCCTACTGCGATATTAAAATAATTATTGTTTATCTTAAAAATTAAAAAAATAATCTTCATCGTAAGGTTCGTCCTGAGCCTCTGCAACTCGCAGCGCCGACAGCTTGAACCCTTTCTCCTGCATATCATCTAGCTTAGGTAATTCTTGTTTTATCATTTCCTCTACATTGATTTTGTTTAGTTCTTGCTGGATTCTCTCCTTGAGAGGACCTTCTATCGCGTCCATTATTTGGTACCTAAGTAGATTCGGCAACACGTTTACTGCAAATTCAACTACATAGTCTAACGTACCGGCGCCGTCAAAACGAACTTGAATGTTACCTACTTCGAGATCTAAATCTCTGAATTGAGGTTGTTTCCTCGTGTCCAGCGGCTGAGCGAGCACCAATCTGCCACTTATGTATTCAACAGAGAAGGAGGCCGTGCCCGCTCTTGACATCAGGCCGCTAATAGCTGATATCTCCCATTGCGTAAGGCCTTGCAACTTCTGTGTTCCTATTTCAAAGTCGGCTATGACCGTGTTATTCTGTAACTTAAGGGTTATGTTCCCCACTCGTTGGAAAGACGATATGCCCATAATCCAAGTGTGATCTAGGGTGATCGTAAACACACTGACTGTCGTGTTATAGTCCTTAACTTTGTAAGGATCTAGATCCATTTGTCTCACCTTTTTTCTTGCGTCAGCTATTACCATATCCAAAGGGGATATGGAATTGGGGAATTGCATATCTCCCGCGACTTCATCCAGTTTCTCGTTGATGGCAGCGCGGGCCGTTGTGTAGCCTTCTTTAAGTATATAAGGTTTGATAGAATCGAATAAAAATGTTCCCACTGAGTTAACGAACCCTTGGAACATGCTGCCGAAGAAACCCAAATTTTCAAAATTGACAGCAATATTGGTGAAACCTAGGTCTATTGTTATTCCTTGGGCTTGGAGTTTACCATCTCTCTCGACGCCCAGTGTGGCTTTAGCCATTACTTTAAGACCAGATATATCGACGGTGAAAGGTCCCTGTGCCCTATTCAGCCACGTGGAGAGAGTGTAGTTCCCTCGGGCTTGTATTTTGTCGATTGATAATGCAGCATAAACCTGAAATATAAAAAAAAGTTTTAGAAGATTTTAATTTAAGGAGTTCAGATATGGTGTTCAGATAGGATAATATGTTATACTAATATAGCTAGCTTTGCCTTGCTGTCTTCGCAGGTATACTTAATAGTAAACCTCTCGAAATGTTTCAAACAATAAATTTTATTGGTAATAATACGAAAACTATCTTGTGTTGGGGTATTGTTATGTTATACATGGAGTAACAGGCTAATCAGAGCCTGCAGTAATAGAATAGCAACATCCGTGGACCACGATTATAAGTGATTATTATTTAAAACTAACCTCCATAGCTCCTATTTCTGCATTCACATACAAAATTTTAAATTTTCTTATTCCATATACAGCAGTATTTTTGAAATATAAAGTGCCAACTGACAGGGATTGCTTCATATCAGGTACAGGGTATGGGTCGGGTATTTTAGCTCCAGGAATCCCGACTGGATTGGGTTGCTTGAAGTGTTCAAGGATCACCAAAATCTTTGCGCTTAGTTTTTTCTCTCCATCCGCCAGTTTAGGGTCACTTGTTGTAGTCTCAATATCATCTATAAACAGATAAGTACCGATTAAATTAAGCACATTGTTATCTTTATTTCTTAGAATGCTGTTATAATCCCGATTGACTCATACATTAATATTTTATTTGTATAAACAACTCAACAACAACAACAATATTTTTCTTTACCAAAACCATGTTGATAGATTACCAAAGTTCGTATTAATTATAGAAATAATATGACCAATTTTACAAGAAATAAGAATATAGTAACACTAACGGTCGCCAGCGACTTCGTCCGCTTGAAGTTTAGAAGTTGGAAATAAAGTTTTTCATCTTATTTTAACCTTTAT
>QDHC01001247.1:131345-143264 GCA_013186455.1 Papilio dardanus tibullus
TAAAGTGTTTTGGGATCTATTTAAAATCAATATTAGTCTTAGTAATAAATGTACACGCCAAAGTTTATTTTATAACTAGAGGTTAAGTGGAAAATCAGCGCCTTGACATAGTTTTTAGTCGTGAAATCTCGTACTATGCACAAATTGCGTCGGTTAAGTTAAGGGCATACATAATTTATTAAGAATTCAATACACGTTTCCATAACAAGTGGTTATGTACTTAAAAGATTCTGTGTAGGGTTTGAATTTTGATTTCCCCGAAATAACGTTTGTCAATTTTTTTATTGAATAATTTTAACCTTTGTTTTTCACAGACAAAAATAACCATATTTTGTTAGATGTGTAATCCCTAGTTAGTCACTCATACTTTGATAAAAAAAATACGTTAATGATTACAGCGCCATCTTTCGCAAGACGCAATCATTACTAATTTTTCTATATTCTCAATTTCCAGGTTAAATCTGAACAACAAGTACTTGGCGGAGTTGAGGGTGTCGATACCTAAGCTCATGGTGTCGGGTGACTACGATGTGCGTGGCTCTAGGATTCTGGCTGTGGATGTCAACGGCAAGGGCAAGCTTAAGGGCAACCTCAGTATGTATCATTTATTAAGACGTTTAACTATATGCTTCTACATAATGCAAAGTGGTTGAGACTTGTTACACGCTAGTTTAATAGAAGACTATTAAATTTATTCTTGGAAGGAAATAATTACACGACAATACTGACACTGGCAACTTGTTCCATTCCTTTAACGCACTATCCATGAACTATTATTCAAATATCTTTATTATAACTCTCGTAAAATAAGTAGGATATGTCTTATTTCGACTGTAGATTGTCGTTGGACATATTATTATCTAAAATACTTATAAGTTCTCCACAAAATGCACATTAATGTAGGGATCTCTATTATAATTTTACTTTTTACTTTTTCAGCTAGAATATACGTAGTAGCGAAGGGACTTGCGAAACCGATTGTAAAAGATAACGTGGAATATTTGCAAGCGGAGAAAATAATCACGAAAGTAAAGATCGGTCACGGTCACATCGCGGTGGAGGACTCCGATAGCCCCGCGGCGGGTGAGTGAACTATAATCAACGCTCTTCATAAAATGCATACGTTAATTAAAACTGTATTTCTATTTGACTTAGATAATAAAAATAATTTTAATTATGTCTGTTAAACAATTTAACAAACTTACATTGCTCCCTCGAAGCAACATAATTATTGTACTGTCTAAGTTTATAATTTCCACTCTCTTCTGTTTTTAACCGACTTACAACAGAAGGAGGTTTGATAACATCAATGAGTTTTGTTTGTCAAATTTTTCAATGAGTTTTTAACGTACTAAATTTTGATTAGAAACTTTAAAATGACTATTTTTAAAGATTTTAAACTTGGTAATATTTTCGAAGATATTTTTAACTTTTATTCTCTTTTGATTTAACAAATCAATTATCTTTTTCAGCATCATCTGCGGCGGCTTTCTTCAATGCCAGTCCTGGAATCGTGCTGGATATACTGAACCCGCTGATAGAGGAGACCACGGCGGCAGTTGTGAAGGCGTTCATCAACAAAATACTCGGCGGAATACCGTTGAAGGATATATTAAATGACTAAAATGGGTCATAATTTTTTGAATTATAATATATTTAATGCCACTTAGAGTCGGTGGCAATGAAAATGTTAACTCAAAATCTAAGTGAAAACTCAAAAATATGTCTTAGTTAAGAAATGAATTAAAAATCAAGCTAAGCTTAATCTCAGTGATGTTTGTTTATAAGTTAAAATAACTTAAAATTAGTATATTTTTACAGTTTTTAAGGTTTAAGTATTTCCCTTGTGATTATTAAATTAAGTATAAAATGTAATAAAAATATTTATTGAATTTGATGTTTTCTTTTAACATGTTTATGAGTAGGTACTATAGTTGTTGCCATGCTGTGGCCTAAGTTTAGATACATGGCTATCTATTTATAGATATAAAAAGTTATTATAAAAAAATATTAATGCTAATTTTTGTCCTTAAAATAGTGTAGACTCCATTAAACGAACAACTTTAATGCGATATGTGTATAGTAGCCCTAATGCAAATTTTCGAAGTTCGAGTAAATATATTAAAAAATTAAGTCATCTGTAAGTATGGTCATACTTATCATATCATTAATATATGTTTCCCTTACATTAATGTAATGTATGAGATTCTTGTAGTATATCAAGGTCCATATGTCATCTTATATGAATATAAGACCTAGATACGAGCATGGATTATAATGAAAACATTGCGTTTGTTTCCGGAAAAAAAAATGACTTTGAAATTACACAAGTACAGATCGGGCTCATTAGTCAGGTACTTGCCATGTCCTGCAGACCTTAGACACGAGGCCGTGTCACATATGGTATAAACATACGACCAGTTTTCATCTATTATAAAAGCGTTTAACATCATTGGAATTAATCTTAGCGTTAATTCAAACGTATCGGACGCCTCGTGCAAATATGAAATACTTAGCAATTTGTGCTTTCGTTATTTGTGCACAAATAGTTGCGGGAAGACGGATAACTAACACATCTGAAGTTAATAATGAAGATCATGTTAAAAATGGTAAGCTTTATCATTAATATTGTTTCATTAGAATAATGGGCGCAGGGGGTTACCCAACGTATCTTTAGGTTGGCGATATCGCTGATGAAATCGAATGCATGAAACTGACACTGACATTCGGTAATTCATGTGCTCGTGTTTGAGATATCGAACGTCATTGTCAGTCCCATAAGATTTTGATGTTCGCTATCGAGTCGCTTTGGGTAAGCCCCCGGTTGATGACATTAATTTTAACGTGCAAAGTAATTACACACAGAATAAATCATTCTAATTATAAAAAAAACATAACTTATTAGGTGATTTTTATTCGTGTTTGTTCAAAAAAATCGCATATAAGTACCGTGTAAACCCTCCCTATGGAGGGGAGAAAAGGGCAGAATTATCATATTTTTCTTGGTTACAGATGATACACAGATGTGCCACTACAGCGACCCTGACATAGCTAACTGTATAAAGCGTATGGCGGAGCAGGCGCGGGAAGTGCTCGCCCACGGCATCCCCTCTCTCAACATACAACCCCTAGAACCTCTGAAGATACCCAACATTAGACTGAGACAACACAATGCTCCAAAATCTGGCTTTAAATATGACGCGTGGTTCTCTGATGTAGAACTCCGTGGACTTACAAATTACACTTTCAATAAATTGGAGTAAGTATTTTTATACGGGTGAAATAAAAATTGCAGTCAAACCTGCATAAGTGAGATAAATAAATAACGGTCCCTTAAAATCTCGTTTACCCAGGTTCAACTGTATAAACAAAAACAGTTTAACTAAAAATATATTCTAACTGAAATACTTTTAATTAATAAAATCGTACAGTTATGGTGCGATGCAAATTGATAGTTAGTTAGTTGACAGCTTCCTTTCTGATTAACCATCTTTAGATTATGGCATATTTTAAGTATAGGTCTACAAGGATATTATGGCACTCGGAAAATATGTGAAACTAACAATGTCATCTTCACATTTGAACCAATCAGGGAAAGGCAGCTGAGGGATTTTGAAAGAATTTACGAAATTTATACCTATTGTTATCGCTAAAACTTTGTAGGCGCCTCCCTGTCAATGTCAAAAAAGTGCTAAAATACCCTTGTAGGCCTATATTGGCAGATAATGCAAAAGAGAGAAAAATTTGAAATCTAAATAAGACAATTTCCTTTCAGTGTTTACCCCCAAGAATTAAAGGTGAACACAAACATAAGTCTGCCGCACCTCGCCATGAGCGGGGAGTACGTCGTCATCGGACAGTTCCAGATGTTACCCGTTGAGTCCACCGGGAAAATGGCCGCTAACTTTAGTAAGATCTCAGTTTTTACAACATATACCAATAGTAAACGAACAATTGACGAAATTATATCCCTGATATAGCGCAGGGGGGCTACTCAAAGCATCTTTCGATTGGTGATATCGCTGATGGAATCGACGAAAATGTATGAAATTGATAATGACATTCAATAAATCACATGCTTGCCACGTGTGAGATATCGAACGTTATTGTCAGTTCCATTGCTGATGTTCGCTATCGAATCGCTTTGTTGCGCATGTGCTTTGGGTAACTACCCTGCTCTTTGATATTTTCTATAAGTTAAAGAGTGGCTGATATTTTCCTTTGATGATCAGAGAAGGTGATGCACATACAAATATTCTGTATAATATAAAGACGTATAATTTACAGCTCTGTGTACGGCGGCTTTAGAAGCGGTCGGTGCTAAGGTACATAAAAGAATAGTGGTCCGCGACGCCAACGTGAAGCTGAAGTGTACAGGAGAGCTCAGCGCTGACCTCATGGAGGCTCACTCTACAACACATGAAATGGGTAAGAAAATACACCTAAAATTGCTAAAATGACATATCGTTTATAGCAACCAAAGGAGAAGATCACGCCTCAACGCCAGATAGTATAAAGCAGCAATTGTTTTTCAGAAATGATAACGAGTCATCTAATAGGAATGCATTCATCAGAGATAGCTAAAGAAGTTCAGCCGGCGGTGGAAACAGCCCTCGCGATGGTGTTAGAAGACATAGCAAACAAATTCCTCAAACGTATCCCCTCTAATATGGTTTTCCCAAATTAGAACAGTATTAAAGTTATTTGGATATGCTCGCTATTTAAATATAATATAATTTATTAATATATTGTAATTTATTAATGTTGAATTTGTTGTGAAATAAATTATTAATACTATTATTTGGCGTTATTTTGGTACAAGTTTGTTGACTCGAATATGGAGAAACACATCAAAAAGGTCTGAAATGTATTACATAAGGTCTGTCATAGGGTCAAGGACGCATGAGCAAAAAGGTGACATACATCAACACGCCCAACGTAATCCGTGACATGTAAACACTGTCACAACATCTGACTATGTCAATGGATTGTCATTTGAGGAAAGTGTGCCAGCGTGCCGCGGTGACTGCCCCACGCCGCTCGCCGTGCCGGTGTCCGCAGGCCTGCCATCTCTTACCTCATCGCCTTACACCATTGCAACTAAATCATACGATCAACTAACAACTTTATTACATAGGTAGAAAGTATATTATAGTTTAACGAAGTCGTTTCTAGGTCGAATATCTGACGACACTATAAAAGGTGCACATTGCATTGTCACAGTAATTTTTTATTAACAAAAGCAATCATCTAATTATGCAAATCATTGTTTGACAATATTGGATTGACCAATATGTTGGAATTTATAATAATTTATTTCATTAAGATTCTTTGAGTATAATAAGACTGTTAATAAGTCAACCCTTGCGTTTAGCAATATTGTGTAAATAGCAGAGGTCTTTGCTCTGGTTCCAGTGATGACGTAAGACATTAGGTAGAGTTAGACTTCTGGGGGTTACTCAAGCTATCTTTCGATTGGCGATATCGCTGATGGAATCGATAAAATTGTATGAAATTAACATGCTATAAGTCATGCGCTTGTCCCATGCGAGATATCGAATATCATTGTCAGTTCCATACATTTTTAACGTTCGCTATTCGAATCGCTTTGTAGCGCATGTACTTTGGGTAACCCCCTAGTACTTTCCAAAGAAAGTAAGAAGAAATTATCTAATGCATTTTGAAGCAGTTTTTTTTAACTTAATAATCTTGTATTGCATAATACTCGTATAATATCATTCAGTTTGATCGCGTTTAATGAACGTGAGATAAATAATACAGATAAATATATCTTTATGAACATTAGCACGTTTTGTATTAACTATTTAAATAGAAAAAAGGTATTAAACTTTTCATTTGATCTAATTTTATACACGAATTAGTTGTTTTTATAATGTGGAAATTAATGTGGCTATTTGCTGTTCTTAATACATGTTTTGGTAGCGATGGTTATATTAACTGTGAGTATTATTTAATCACCCCTAGTAGGTTTAGTGAGCTGGTAATGATGATCATTTTAATATCTTTAACAGACGTTTTTTTGAATAAATCGTATTGTTTTCTTCATCGGGAGACTTTAGTCTACACTAAGTTAGGAGTGACTACATAAAGAGAGAGAGAGAGATTAGTAAGCCACGGCTCAGTGCGGATTGGATAGCTTCATACATCTTTGAATTTCTTGCAGTCGGAGGGTTTATGTGTCCAAGAGATGAAGAAGCATTATCAGAATGTCTGAAGGACGCACTTAACGTTTACATTCCCGAACTGGCTACAGGTACCTCTCATTTCATTTGGATATTTCTATAGCGACGCTTAGATCAAATTAAAGATAACTTATTTATGTTCCAGGAATACCAAAATATGGAATTCCACCCTGTGAGCCTCTGATGATACCAACGTTGACAATTCAGCAATCAGCCGGCCCTATTTCCATGTCGTCCACGTACACTAATGTGTTGGTCGAGGGACCTGCCAGTATGAGGATTACTAATGTCGAGTAAGTTTATTTTGAATAACTATATCTTCTTAAATCCGAAGAGTTACTAGTAACAGAGTTTTTTTGCCGCGACACATATTAAACAGTAGTTGCTACTTGAACTATTTTGATTATTCTTCTTGTTGTATTCACAGGGTTAACTCTTCAAAGCACGAAGTAATCGCAAAGCTTTTTATACCAGAATTGAGGATGAAAGGACATTATAATCTGTCAGGCAAACTTCTCTTGTTACCTATAGAGGGAGATGGAAACTTTTCAGCTAAATATGGTAACTAAGAGTAAATTATTTTTATTATCCCTGACGCAATTGTAAAAATGTGTGACGCGGTTATATCATAACCTTAGTTTGAAAAATGATTTAGAGGAATTACGGTATAAATAATAAACACAGGTGACATCCACGCTGTGCTGACGATAGCATTGGGCAGGATACATCGTGAGAATAATGTCGACGCACTCGCCTGTGACAAACTCGATGTCAAATTTGATGTAGGATCCGCATCTATGAACCTGGAGAATCTGTTTGATGGAGATAGTGAACTGGGTAAGTGATATTTAGAGCTTAAGAAGTAGTTAGATGACAGTAGGCTATTAAATGATAATTTTAATTGATCACAAAGGCTGTGCTGAAATTCACAACAATAGTCGAATGATAGTATTCGAAGCAAGAACCCCAGGGTCGATGTTTCATATCCATTAGACAATTGGGTCCAATATGGAATAGATAAATCCTTAATAACTGTAATTTCCAGGTACTACAATGAATGCATTCCTCAATGACAACTGGCAGAAGTTGGCGAAGGAATTCCAAGAGCCAATGGAGGAAGCGCTGCGTGACTTCTTGAAGCCGTTAGCTGATCATGCTTTTGGTACATTAAATGCTGATGATATATTTTTGAGATAGCTGAAATATATTTTAAAAGTAAGTGTCCATTGTAGTAAAGTCTTAAAGATATCTTCGTTCTTCAGTTAGAGCGATAATAATATCTTTTCGTTTGTGGTTGGATAGTTTAATTTACGGTTAAACAAAATGTAATTATTGTCTATATTATTATTAACATTAATATTAATAAACTATTTATTTACTTGCCTCTTTTATTAGTAGTACTGTATCCTTCTATTATTGAAAACGAAGAAAGTAAGTTTTTATTTTTTTATTAATTTTATGTTTCCTTAAAGTAATAACACAATCCTTTCATTGGTATATTAAATAGCTAAAGTTAATAATGTTCTTCTTGATAAATTCACATTGAACTTAAATAAATAATTACGACTAACATAACGTACATTTTACATTATTTGATGTTAAAATGCCATTCAAATTAATAATTATAACATAATTAAGGACGGATTCAAAGCACACGAATGCATAAAAAATAAATAAAAATAACATTCCGTAATGATAAAGTTCACAAACATGAGAAATACGGGAAGAATCACAGCTTAACGAGTGGTCGAACCACGATCTGAAAAGTCTAATAATAATTATTTGCACTTTGTAAGTTTCAATCACCACCAAAATATTCACTTATTCTAACAACAGCACTGATAAATGTAAATCTTCAAGGTTTAAGCCAGTGATTTATCGGGATCTTGTTGAAAGCAGCATTAAGGAATGTCTTGAAATGTTTAGCGATTGCTAAAGATGCGGCAGGTCTCATCTCTTCTATAATTTCTGGCGCGTTGTTGTTCAGGAACTGATTCATAGCTTCACCTGCAATTTAGACGTATAATTTTGCAATATTTACGAATTTAAATAAGTACTTGATTGCCAAATTATTAAATAGTAAATCATTTTGTTCTACGATTTTGTTTTTGATAAAACCCTTGTTCAAATAATGTTAATACAAAAAGTACTTTAAGATAGTCCTTATCATTTTTTTAATTATTTCTTATTTATATTTAACTTGTTTCTATAATAACAATTGAGCAATACTTACCAATAACACTACCATGGTTGACAGTGTCTCTTACTTTAAAACGAGAGTTTTTAAGTTTAAAATCCACTAGCAATCTTTCTATCGACATGTATTTATCGTCATCGCGTTCAATCTCCTTGCCATAGATTTTAGCAATAGCAGCTACATCAACTGAAATAGAAAAGAGCATTGTAAAGTAAAGCACAAAAATAATGTGGAGATGCTGAAACTGTTGATTTTGAAAATAAGCAACAATAAAATGAAATAGATGTTGAGATACGATTATGTATTAGATTTGAATACCAACATTTTATTAATGATGTCAAATCCTTTTAGAGACTTCTGAAGTAGCAAAGATCTTAATATTCAGTTCTTATATTGTAGTTATTCACCATTCAACAATTGTTAATAATTTTATTTTATTATTGCTTGTTTAACGAAAAATACAACTAACTGAAGACAGCCCAGAAGTTTCCTTGTGATCTCACTGGGAAGAGCAGGACTTGACCGGACACCTCGTAGTGACCGGACACTTCAATGCGCGGTAACGCCAGCCCCATGTCGATACGCATCTTCTTCAAATCAGATCTGGAATTTCATATAAAATTACTACAGTAGATGTATTTAAAGGTACCGTGGTTATTGTGAATATGATTGTCGTAGTCAACACCATAGTCATGGTCCGCTACTGAAGCTATGCTTTCGGGTCAAGAATTATTTAGTTCTTCTTTACCCCAAACTGTGCTAGCTATACTCGTAGATCTCTAGAATATATTTAAGGTATCTGTGATTTTTCCTTCATTGCACAATTAAATCACGCTTCGCAACTGATGCTTGAGATTGACAAATGTCATTGACAGACATTTATTAATGATGCCACTTCATATGAGTATCATCTTTTGCAATGCAAAATAATTACGTACAAAATTGTGTAAATTGTATAAAATATACAAACTCTACGACTAACAAACTAAAAAACTACATCTGAAGATATATTCGTACTGACCTGATTTTAGTGACTGTATAGTTACTGGGTCCGATGACAGTAATATTACTGAAGGCTGCGGTGACCCTCACTGGACCGGCGGAGTTCTCCATGACTAGTCTGTCGATTAGCAGTGGCTCCACTGGAGGCACGCCGAGGTCCGTGAGACCACGGGCTAAGTGCGGTCGCAGACTATTGAAGGAATCCTTGATGCACGTGTCCAGCTCGGGGTCACTTCGTTTGCAAGATGGAAGATAGTCAGCTGTAAAATAGTAGGAGATAATATAAAATCAAAGTAGTATAGAACGATATAGGGAAATTACTTGATCGTGAATGCATTTTAATTTTTACGCACAACATATTTATTTTAAGTTGTACTTATTAGATTCGTACTTGTCTACGTTATTATTTAAGGTCATAATATTAAATATTTAATTACATATAAATATTTCGTCCATATAACCTTCGTCTTGTTAAAATCATTCCCAAATATTGTTTGCGGAATTATGTTTAACGATGGCTAACTTTACATAACCTTTAAAATCTTTATAAAACACCGTTTTCTATTATAAAACTAATTGGAACTACGCATTGTTATCTACAATATTGTAACAGGGAAAAAAATGTTATATTTGTTATATTGAAATAACTCAAAAACTACTAGACCGATTTCAAAAAATCTTTCAGCGTTAGAAAGCCACATGATCCACGAGTAACATAGACTATATATTTTTTAATTTCGGCGGACCCAATCGCGAGCAAAAGATATTATAAAATAGATAAGAAATAGATGTTGCATAGTGTATGTAAATAAGCTTAGAATGGCGAAATTACTTCTCAAAGCTATTTTTCCTTATTGTATCTTAACATAATCTTGTAACCACACGTTAAGAACATTATATGGCAAATGCAAATTGATCAGTGTTGCAGTACATTGCATCAGATTATCGCATGGACGATTTGTTGTTAAAATGAAAAATAACGCTTAATTAACTTAAAAACTTTTCCAATAATAATATATTTCAAATGTATAATAAATTGTTTTTAAACTTTAAAAAGCTTTCTATTATTTATTGCCTGACAAACAATACGAGTAAGTAAGTATTGTTTTGTTTTTGTTGTTTTTTTTTATTTTTAACGCCAATTATTTTAGAAGGGATGGACATGACAGATTAAAAATATATTATGTTGCAAAATAGCAGTTTCTAGATTAACAATTTAAATACGAAAATCATGGTCGTAAATGGAGTGTAGCTACGTGTCGTTGATAAGAAAAACAAATTTCAAAGTGGGTCTACAAGTTGCGGCCATATTACGTGTTATGTAAGCCTGGTTATGTGATATGACCTTGTACGAGAAACGCTCTGTTGCCGCGATCTTCGTTCAAGTTCAAGAAATTATTATGTGCCAATTTTTTAGAGGAGAAATTATAAAAAATATGTGATAAAGGTACAAATCAAGATTTCAAATTAAGTACATCAAATCACTTTTCAAAATGTACATATTTACATTTGCCTGTGAAAATTGTCTAACCTAATCTAACCTAACTCTGTCATAAAAAGGCTTACATTAGTACTAGACTAACGTATTATAGTTTCTTCGTTTAAAAAAACAAGTTCACCTTCTTCCTTTTGTTACCTTTGGCTGTAAGTCAAAACCGCCATAATATCGTGTCACCATAAAAGTTGGAATTTATCGCTAAAAAAGGGCGTAGGATCGCAAGCGTGACGATACTTCGTAAAAGAAGTTTCGCAAAGCGCTGACGCAACGCGAACCGATGTCAAGGCTCCGGAGGAAGCGATTGCGAAGACGACAGACTGTCTCTTGATAATTTAAAAAAGATTAAGAAACAACGATAAAGCTGCTAATTATAACTTAGACGTAAGTTTATCGTGTGAATTTTGTTAAAAAATATTCATCGGTTAACGAATTTCCATAAAAAAGTTTTGTCTGTATCCAATAAAGAAATCTAATTCCTAGACTATAGAGTTATTCACTGAATTCGAGCGGCCAAAGCCTGTACAACACAAACCATTCCTAATTGTAATTATTTACCTACTTCTTTTTGGTCTGAGGTGTTTGAACCCTTTCTATTATGTTCGAATTACCTTGAAAATTTCGTCACTAAAAATAACATTTCAGTCAATTAAAAAGTTATTAGAATTTAAAGCTATCGTAACTGCTAACTATATCAATATTTACTGTGTTAAATAACGTTATACAACCCACTCTAACATAACAGCGTTATTTCGTACAATGGGTTTTTCCCACTTGCACCAATTGTTAGGTCAATGCCGATGAGTTTTTGTGATTGTTTGGGCATTGGATGTCCCAATCGTAGGCCTATAGTCTGTCATTCGTGTCACGTATTCGTTGACCATTAAGTCGCACAGACTATGTATAAGGATGGCTAAGGCTGACAAACACCCAGTAATGTATTCAATACGAGCAACATAGTGATCGTAAATTAACCAGCATCGGAACTTCAAGGAGGGTCTACTATAGCCTTGTCTATTAAA
>QDHC01001247.1:143605-162073 GCA_013186455.1 Papilio dardanus tibullus
TTATATATATGAAAAAACAAAAGAATCAACGGAATTTTCCTTTTTTAAAAACGTGATAGCTTGCAAATGCCGATCTATCCAAAAAAATCGTACAAATATAATAAACTAGGAAGTTACAATTTGCAATTTCAATTACTATTAGGAAGGCTTTTAAATAACTCTACGATGACCACACAGAATATAAAAGTATTTTGTTTCTTTGACATGTAGAGACTGACAAGGTTAATTCATAAAAGCTTCCCTCTTAAGAAGATATAAGTATTTTTACCTTGCGAATGATTCGCGTAGGAATAAATGATAAATAATTCTATTGTAATGTCAGAGTATAATACATGTTAATTTCGCTACACAATAAGGTAAAGGTTAGTTTTCGTCATTATTGTAAGTATTAGTACAGCGAGAGAAATGTTTCGCCATCGCTAAACGACAGTATCTAAATGCGACTGTAAACAGTTCTATAGCCTCTAGATGTTATCAATAAGTTTTACTTAATACTTAATTTAATAGTGAATGGTGTAGCGTAAATCGTTTGATTGGCGATTTGTGTTAAGCAATTTCGGAATTAGATCTTAAACTTTTCTTTACGAAAATGTACTCAGTTTTTAAAACTTTTGTAAAGTTAAGAATTTCTTCTATTTCTTACATCTAAACGTTCCCAGCGGTCAGCGATAATACTTTTTTACAAATTTAATTTTTTGCATTTTTTATTTTTACAGTAAAAGTTAAGAAATAGCTTTAATAATTTTAATAAAAAATTAAATAATTTAAGTTTAAATTCGAATTAATACGTAACGTTAATTTGTCGTTTTTATCGTTTATTATAATTTATTATAGAGCTTAGTATGTAAAAGAAGAGATAATTAGCTAATTATATTTTTTTGAGAAGTTAATTTTGATTATTAATTAAGACTATTGATAAATTATATAAAACTAGCGACCCACCTCGGCTTCGCACGGGTGCAAATCGGTATAATGTTTGCAATGTAAGCGCTAAAAATGTGTTAATTTACATCATATTAAAAACCTCTAAATTATCAATGTTACTCTACTATATTGTGAATGTATTTTACGTGAAAACCTTCCTTATTAATCACTCTATCTATTAAAAGAACGCATCAAAATCCGTTGCATAGTGTTAAAGATTCAAGCATATATAGGGACAAACATAATAAAGCTTTATTGTTTTATACTATGTAAGGATAAGGATAATTTATTTATATTCATAATATTTGTTGTTTTTATAAAGTAATTAATACTTACGCAACTTTGGCTTTTCATTTCCCGCGGCTTCACCGTTGTGGCAGATAATCGTTAAGCAAATAATCAAAAGTGATTTAACGCAACGATCGGCCATTTTCATTTTATTTTCAAAACTTAATTCAATTTATATAATTAATTTTACATTAAATTCAAACACAAATACCACTTTAAGATTTTTTTCGTTGTCGATTCTTTTTTTTTATATTTTTCGTAATATTCTTTTGCTATTTTCGCGTCCGTAGTATTACAAACTCTGATCAATATAGAGGCGCCGCAGTTAGTTGGGCGTCGTGGCCCGCTCTGTACTTTGAAGTGAAAGCAAGTGACCGATGTGTTATATTCGGGCGAGATTTTCGACATCCCCGTGCGGTTACCCCACTTCGTAGTAGATGTATTTGTCACCGTCAAACCGTGAACGTCGCCGGTTTGTAGTTTGTAAAGATACGGCAAAATGCAAATCGAATTAAAGTATTCTTAAAATGACTTGTCATATACTTAGCGGCATTTTGTATAGGTAATTCATTGATAGCTGCACTATTCTTTATAGGCTGCTCTGTGCATAAAGGCTAACGAAATGCCACCCTAACACTAAGACTTGATTAGCCCGAGTTCGCGAGAGAAACGGAGATTTTTTTTCAATGGTCTTGGTCTAATGAAGCGGTAGGGTTACAAAGTGTCGTTCTGTATGTCAGTTTAACAGTTTTTCTTACTTTTGCTTTGACAAGTTACAAATAGACGGCGTTCACGATTTGCCGGTGACATTTACAAACAGCACGTGTCCATAGAGGCGGGTGGTTAGTGCTTCATGCTCCACGCGCCAACTAATTTTCCTTATGTCATCTGATACCATGAGGAGTATAGAAACAATGAGGGCATAAACAAATGCAATTTCAATACAAGACACTATCGAGATTTCCGTGTCTTGTATTGTTTGATATAACAAATATAAACGTGTTATTATTTTATTAATGGTATTTTATTTGCAACCTCTTGTCAACTATGTTATGTCAACTTTTTATTTTATATGTTTTTTTGGGAAGTACAAATTTGTTTTGATATTAAAGATCAAAAGACAATGATTGATATACATGCTTAAATCTACAACTTACTACTAAAAATCGAATTGGTAAGTTAGCCATTCTTTGGATCATATTCCAGCCCCTAACATTTTATAATCACCGAAATTAGATTATAATTTTAGTTGTAAAATTCACATTAATTATTAATAATAACTCATTTCGTCCATTCAGAAACCGTGGAACATTAGTTAAAAAGTAGTGAGCAAAGAAAATAACAAAATTAAAAAAATATCTAAAAAAGGATAAGTAAAACATGTTTCCTGTTTTACCATACCAAATGCATAGGACCTTTGCTCAGCTTTGTTGTTAATGAAATAAGGGCATATTCAGCAGAAGCCTTTACGTTAGTGCGTCAGTTACATTTAAAACGTCCCTTACAATTAAATATAATTTCTTATAGTATAATATTAATTCATGCATCTCCATCAAGTACGCACTTGATTAGCTATCAACATTAATAAATAACAACCAATGTTTATAGTTGGGAGCAATTAAAAACTAGCAATTCAATGAATACGTTTTTTTTTTAATCTTTACTATTAAACATCCTTATCTTTCTATCGGTCAATACTTCTTCACAAGTCAATTGAACGAGAGACTTGAGCAAAGGTCAAACTGAAACACTCAGCTCTATTTTTAATTTACATTGCTGGTTAAGTTCGAATTAATTTAATATCCATTGTACGCAACGATCAATGGACTACGTGCACTTCGATAAAGCAGTATCTATCTCTTATTATTCTGTGTTATAAACATAATGTAATTACTTACCCTCTGCTCGGAGATTCACATCAGTTATTTACGCTCCTCTTGAATAGAACACGGGTTCGGAGAACGAATATGCAAATAAAGTTTTGTGAAAAGTTCATTGTAATTAACTCGTTTAAAATTTAATTTTTTCATATAATATTTTAAAATATAATAGCTTTATTGGACGTGTGGACAAGTTTAGAGAATGGGTTTCGATTTTTCTAGAAGACAATGGTTGATAATTGTGGTTATATCAATAGCAGATTTCTGCAACGCTCTGTGCGTTGCTTTGCAAGCACCGTTTTATCCACTGGAGGTACGTTAATTTATTTCAAATAATTAAAATTTACTTAATTCTATAACTCTATGAGAAAATTACCCCATATAAGATTTAAGCGGCCTAGAGACAAGACTCGATTTTTTTTGGCATAAACTGACTTCTTTGTCAGTTCAGTCATTGCTTTCAGGAACTAATATAAAATAAATTACAATATAATTTTTGAATTTATTTATTTTTAAATTCAAAGTTATGATATAATTATTAATTCGCAAATTAAATAATTAAATAAAAATAATATATCAAAGAGTTGATTACGTGAATTGATATTAATAAATTGCAACAATTAATATTAATCTAAATACACAATGTATTTTATCTATTCAACTAACCCTAGATTCATCGGAGCATTTAGTTAATTCTACTAACTATGTAGTTTAATTTGTTTGCGTCACCTACGCATTTTTAAAGTTAATTTAAGATTTTAATTAACATTTTAATCCTCAGCCCGCCCTTTTCCCCAGGAAGGTTCGGCACAGAATGTATTAGTTTTCCATACATCTCTAATCTAAATGCAATCTCTTAACTTCTCTGTTATTTCTCTAAGTAAAGACTTCGTTTTATAGTTGTTTCAACAGTGAAAAGTTTTTTTTTATGAACTGCACCACGGCGCCCTCTAATTTTCCGTGCTGAAGGGCCAGAGACTTTTCTATAATCATTAAGTCACAAGCTGTGTTTTTATTATTAGTCAAAATTATTATTGATGTGTTTTTGGCCAGTGACTGCTCGCTGCACCCGCACTCTGCGACAAGCAGATACATGATAACCCACAGTCACCTCTTATCACAACTTCACAATAGAATCACTAGGCGCCCTTTACTTTATGACTTCTATTAAAAACATTTATTATTTAATGTTGCCACTTGTTTTATGCCAATTTCAAATATATTCACTAAAAAAGGATATTAGGCGTTCGCGTAGCTTTTAAAAATGTTTGGATGACACTGTTTTCCTTAGGAATTAATTAAAAAAGTATACCTTAGTTAAATTTAACTAATTTACGTTGGAACGGACTTAGTTACTAATATGCATAACCTTCAAGATAACCATTGTTACTATTCTTACTATTCTTGATAACCGTCAACATGCCGACAAAGTGATCAAACTAACAAAAGGTCATTAACACTTATTTTAGAGTTATCGGTTTTTTAATGTTTAAAAATGCGTAGTTGTAATTACTTAATCAGACACTTGAACTTACAAATTAACGCGTTATAAATATATTTATATCACAACGAATTCGGCCTGTCCAGTTCAAAGATCAGATATAATTTGATAAGCGTCCACGTTTTATATCATCTATATGTTGCTCGCGACTTCGTTCGCGCGGAATTAAAAAATATAACCTATGTTACTCGGGGATAATGTAGCTTTCTAATGGTAAAATATTTTTTGAAATCGGACAAGTTCTTAAGTTATTTCAATACAGTTTTTCTCTTTATAATGTAGATTACGGTTTATTTTTAATTAAGTAAACTCAAAATAAATGTTTATGACTTCTGTAGAACACTTTTTTATTACTTTTAATATGACGATGATACGACTCAAGTTCTCATGTAAAAATTTCCTCAGTAAGATAAATATACGGCTAAAAGAAAAATATCGACAAAATATTTACACGGATCAACTTACAAAGAAAAAATCTGCTTGAAGAAATATTTGTCTTCAGTGCTATTTTTCATAGATAAACATAATATTATACTCTACTAATAAATTTAGTTCGGCAAGGATAGACATCGTTATACGAGGGTGTCATGTTTTTTTACACGTGTTGTAGGCAATCATAACGCTTAATTTAGTCTACGCAACAATTCTGACGCCGTAAACTGTGATAACCTATAACCGGTAAAAACATATCAATTGAAGAAAAAAATCCGTAGAAAAAAGCAATTAAAATGAGCTTTATTTTACTCTTATTATCGTATTTAATTAAGTGTAGAAATAACAATAAATTTTCCCTACCTCAATACTACGCGTTATTCACACAATTATAATGAGGTCCTATATAACAATCTTTTTCTCAGAGTTTTTATAAAGTAAAAGTTTCATGCAGTTATGTGGAAAACGTTTGTGTTCCTATAATTATAAAAAACTGGCAACCACAACGTAGTTCCGACCTGTTTTCATATGACGAGAGCCGAAGTTATAAGATCCTTATTGAAGTTGCCGGTTACAGGCGGAGAAGAAAGGATGTTCAGCAACAGAGTACGGACTGGTTTTCGGCGTGTTCGAGCTGGTCGTGTTCCTAGTGAGCCCGCTGTACGGCGCGCACCTCAACCGCATCGGCCCCAAGCTGCTCTTCAACGCTGGTATACAGACCACCGGGACCTGCGCCATATTGTTTGGGTACGGGATTTAATGCACCTCTTTGTTTTAAGATTCTTTGAATAACATATCTCTGTTTATTTAATTTGTGACGAATTGCAATATTAATATTTATTGTAAGTAATAACAGACATTTAAATAAAAATTATTACTTAAAAAACTTTACGAGGCCACACCGACTTCCGTTCTTAAGTATTTCAATGACAAAAGTGATAGTCCTAAAAACCGCTTCATAGTTAAAAATAGACATTTACGGATTTAGCTTAAAAACTACCTTTAACTATTAGTTAAGAAAGAACTATGAAGAAACTTTATAATAAAATACATACGGCTGCTATATCTTGAGAAAAAGACATCTTTATGGATTGATTTTGCATCAATATACGTGATGAGACCGATTAATTACTGGCAAGAATATGAAGAAAGAAATAAATCTGTAGAGGGAAATAGATATTGTAAATTATTGTTTTATTATATTAGGTTACTTGACAACGTGGAGGGCCATATCCCGTTCATAACGCTGAGCTTCATCATCCGCATCGTGGAGGCAATGGGCAACGCAGCCTTCCTCACCGCTTCCTTCGCTATCATCGCCAAAGAGTTCCCTAACAATGTCGCCACAATGTTCGTAAGTACTGCCTACTGATTATCACGTAGCAAAATGTTCAAGTCGAAACTTTGCTATTTAAAAGCTTTTATCTTCCGTACTGAAACTGGCCTACTTGGAGTTCATATTGTATTTTTCTTCTATTTCTTTCTAGGCTTCCCTCGAGACTTTCTTTGGCCTCGGTTTAATAGTCGGTCCTACACTGGGCGGGGCGCTGTACAGCGCTGGAGGCTACTACCTTCCCTTCGCGGTACTGGGCGCTACGTTGTTCTGTACAGCTGTGATGAGCTACGCAGTGCTGCCTAAATGCAATGATGACGAAGACTTGAAGCCAACTGGACGTAAGTAAATGCAGATGTCAATAAGTAAGTAATGCTGTGGCATTATAGTCTTGGTAAATCATTCAGCGCGGAGGAAATAAATACCGTGAACTTTTATTTATAATGCATTTTCAAGCAAAATAGATACAAATATCATCTCAAAACTTCGTAGAAATGTTTAACGCCAAAGTATCATAGCTACATTTAATTATTACGGTTTACAGCGACTATGTTCACGTTGCTCAAAATCCCTGGCGTATTACTGTCGGCAATCAGCATCATGTCGACGAGTTTGAGCATCGGTTTTCTACAGGCGACGCTCGAGCCACATCTCAGACAGGTATACATCATAAACTAAGCATTGTGAATAGTTAAAAAAAAATGAAATCAGATCACGCCCTCAGTGACCGAAAGTTATCCTGCAAATCGTAGCCAATCCAATATTTTGGTATGTAAAAACAAAGCTCTTGTTTACTACTCTTGTGTGTAGCAGGGAATAAGGCTTGAGGCTGCTAATAATAAGAAATAAAATAGATTACATTACAAAAAAACCGGTTTCTTCCAGTTTAAGTTCTCTCCTGTGATCCTTGGGTTGATGTTCGTGATCAACGGCGGTGTTTACGCGGTGTCAGCGCCCGTGTGGGGCTGGATGTGCGATCATCCTTCCATCAAGCCCAAATACGTCACTGTCATCGGCTGCATGTTTATCGCCAGCGGCTTTCTGCTTGTTGGACCTGCACCTTTTATTGATATGCCTACGTGAGTATTTTGAAAAATATTTAATCAGTAAGTATTTTATTAGTAATTTATTTAACCAGACACTGACTACAAACTAACTAAGTCTTTAAACCTAGATTTACCATTTTTATTTAAATAATTCTGAATTCTGCAATCATGTTTGTCTTATTTCTTTCAGGTTAATGTGGGTGACAGTACTGGGCCTGGTGCTCCATGGACTGGGCATGGGGAGTCAGCTGGTTGCATCTTTCTCAGACGCTCTAGGCACTGCAATGTATGTCAATTATTTATAGTGATTTTTGTTCTAGAGCCTCTTTTGTTCTAAGCCTTTTGTTTTGTGATGAACAATATTCTGTAATGAGACAAGATCATTCAGTTATCTATTGAAAATTATGTGTATTAAATAGTTCCTTCAATGCTTATTAGAGCTTTTTATTGTTTCCAGAGCCAACGGCTTACCTAATTCAATAGAAACTCACGGCCTGGTGTCGGGCATGTGGACCTCGGTGTTCGCGCTGGGAGCATTCGTGGGTCCCACCGTCTCCGGTTTTCTCTTCGATTCCGTCGGCTTCAGAAACTCTACGATGTTCGTTTTCATTCTGCACGCCATTGTTGTAAGTTAATTCATTATTAAATAGTTCCAATTTGAACACGGCATTAAAACCTAAAAGCGGATTAAGTAGGTACTCCTATAGCTCATGTAAACAACAAAAGGGAAGGTATGGTAATACAATATTTCGTTGGCGGTTTAGGACAGGTAATGGTTTTAAATTCTGTGAGGCCAATAAAATATCACGAGGTAGCTAGCATTGATGACAATGCAAGTGCCAATGAAGTGTTACGTTTACTATGTTTACAATTACTCCGGGCAATTTACAAGTTGACGGTTTTGACCATCAGTCGGTAATGTATCGTGTATTCGCAGATGTTGGTAGTGATTTTGTACCTATGGGTGGGCGACCGCAGCACAAAGATGGACGTGTCAGTGTCGGCCGGGGACTTGCTGCAGTTGGACGGAACACTGGACGAGAGCGTGCTCATCGGCGACAAATACATTATGCCTCCACCAAGAGTTAAAAGGTAAAATCGAGCAAATACCTATATTGTAATAACACAAAAATTAAACTCAATAATAAGATTACTCACGTTAATGCCATAAGTGCGAAGAGTACTGGAGTTCATCCGAGACGCTACCTTCTATTTTCGTCCACTGCTACGTATCCTCAAAAGATTTTTATAAATAAAACATCATAAGTTTTATTAGAATACAATATCAATAGCTATCAGTGATCATATACATAATAATTAACCAATTAAATACTATTTCAGTCGTCGCTGCGGCATCAGCGTGGAGCGTTCCCGTCCGCCTGCAATGAACAGCCTGATAGCGTGCACCAGCTGCAAGAACAGGCGCAGTCCGTGGAGCCAGCGCACGCCCGTCTACCGCCCCTCCTACGGCAGCCTCGACCACCGCTTCCGTGGCGCCCTCTCTGTCACATAAACATACTATCTACTCGTATAATCCTTTAAAGAATTATGGCACTCAAAGCGTCGATGACTAAAGCCTTGTTTGCAGTAAGATAGTATTTTAGTCGAGTACCAAGTATCCGAACAAAGGATTTACTAATCTACTCTATTAAAATGTTTATATTCGGGCGTGTTTGGTTACTAAATTACTTGCTACTCAACTAAAATACTATCCTAGTGCGTACAAGATATAAGGCAAGATTTTTTTTTATTAATTACGTCATGTTAATTTATACCAAAAAATCCGATCAAAATTGGACCAATAACATTTTTCTTACTTTTCTTCTTCAGTTGATTCGGTTTTCGCTTTAAATACGCATAATTATCCAAATAAGTATGTATTTAAAATTTTGTAAAGTCAGCTACAAGCGTTAGTTTTTTAAACTGACTCTCTGTAGCCGGCTTAACGTTAACTATTATCTGCCTAACTTTCCTTACTTACTATTAAGATTTTACCAGTTTCTACCCACGGGGTATCAAATATTTATACTTTATAATATTTAACTGTGAATATATTTAGTTATTCTATCATAATAAGTTTTTCAGTTCCTAATTATAAGTTGTTTTAAGTATTATATCTATGTCTTCGCTGAATAAAATATATTCGTCATTTCTTAAGTTTTATGTATATCTCAAGACATAAAGAGAATTGTGTACATACGTAGAGCTTGTAGATATTTTTAAATCTCATACCCCTTTATTCCGAAAAAAATGTATAAAGAACTGCGATAAACGAGGAACCAATAAGTCGTCGATTATACGATACTGGGCACCCCGAACTAAATATGATATACAAGAGGTCTCATTGGACCAAATTATGTATCATAAGAAGTACCAGGAACAAGGATATTCTGTATTTTGGAATATATTTTATCAATATACCAGTACCAAACGTAGAAAGTACAACAGTATTTACGCTCTCGTTTCGGAATAAAGCGGATATAGTTTTGAACGAGGATGTTGAAATATACATTGGAATTTTCATTCGTAGTATTTATGTTTCATTTATTGTATCATGTTATATATTGTAACTATTTTATAATAAACATTTTAAATCGATTACATTTTATAAATTTTATTTTTAGTCTCTCCATTTTCCCCATTTATTTATTGCTATAAATATATAACAGGCGCTATAAATTTTACTTATTTGGAGTATAGCGTCCTTATTACCGGTAAATCTGGACGTTTGGTATCATCATCATCAACCTGATCACTGTACGTCCCCACCGAGGGGCGCGATATATAAGCCATGTTTGGTATCATCATCATCAGCCTATTGTCGTCCACTGCTGAACGTAGGCCTCCCCCAGCGAATTCCACAATGCCCGGTCCTGTGCCGCCCGCATCCAGTGCAGGCCCGCAAGCTTAACTATCGTTTAGTACCGAAGAAACAAAAATATTTCTTTGCGGCCATTGCATTGGTTTATCCTGCTCTATATTGTGCATAGTAAGGTCAGAATATCGCGATAAGGTCTTGAAAGAAGTCAACCGGTGAATTATGTGGCGTGACGAAGGCCGGGGTAATGAATGCAAGTAGGAACATCTTTTTTTCGACGCTTTACAAAAACTATTCAGTAAATAATGTAAAAAAAATAATAGATATAATTTTTATCTTTTTTAATAGATTAGCTGTTATATTAGCTGAAAGTTTCTTTCCTTGAATCTACTTGGAAGATACAGGGCTACCCAAAGTAGTTTTCGATTGGCGATATCGCTGATGGAAAAATTGTGTAAAATTACAATAAAGTTCGATAAGTCATGTGCTTGTCACGTGAGATATTGAACGTACTTGTCAGTTCCATACATTTTTGACGTTCGATATAACTTGACACGACATGACATGACATGACTTATCGAATTTTATTGTAATTTTCTTACATTTTTGTCGATTCCATCAGTGATATCGCCAATCGAAAAATACTTAGAGTAGCCCCTCTGGCCTATTTCTTCTGGTATATTTCTTCCCCTTTTAATCTAATCTTTTCTAGGTTTCTCTACATTTTAAGGGAAATGATTCGATACTGAAATAAAAAACTGACGAATAGTTTTCTTACAAGAAGATAATAATAAATATAAAAGAAAAATAAAAAGAATAAGGCCAAGGCAGTTGATGCGTGCCAGAGGCCATAATAACAATTACGTAAACAACAATTTGCTAGGTTAAAGTCACAAAATTTTGCTGACCGTGCGTAATCGCGAAGACGTTCCAGAACCGACTGGTGACCGAAGGCCTCACTCCCGCACAAGCTGCGAGCCCCGGGCTCAACCGTAGCGGTGGGCTAATTGAAATCTACCCTCTTTGACGGAGAATAAAAATCGTCGGTCATCTACCTACAAGTACTTGGTTCCCGCCAAATTCAAAAGTAATTTATAATGACGTGCCACAATGCGCACTTGCACCGAGCATATTGTATTTATCAACAAATAATAATTTATTGACTCTTTTTGGATAATTGGCTGTTCAGTATTACTGGTATTCTTTTACTAATTAATTAAAGGATTGTGTTAAATCCGGAACTACAATAGTTACGAAACAAGACAATAAATGTAAAATGATCATCTTCATTGATCTCTCACCTCGCGACAATGACATTTGGAAGATGACGGAACTGCTTTAGGACTCATTCATCTTAAGGTATTTATATTTTTTTTTGTTTTAAATGTAAAATAATAACGTTTTTATGATATGATGACAATAACGACAATTTCAAACTTATCCCTTAGTTGTATTTTATAAACGTGGTCACATAGTATTATTAAATGAATTTCAATGTAACCAAGATGTATTTTAGTATGTTTTGAAATAACTCAAGAACTACTTTGCCGATTTCAATAATTCTTTCACCATTAGAAGCTATTGTACATTAACACTTAGTAACATAGACTATATTTGGTCTAATTAGGTTGGCAGTTCAGTTAGTTATGCTTTTACAAATCTGTCTTCCTAAAAATAACAAAGTAAATATTGGCTTCGGGTACTTACGATAGAGGAATAAGTTTGTTATCGTTATAGGAGATTTCTGTATTAATTTATAACTTTATTTAAATAAACGATATGATATTTACTGATTTATAATACAACAGCATTAAATCTTGCGAATGTCCTTGATTTATTCGACCGTAAAAAGTCAGTTTGTTAGCACAAAAAATAATTGTCGGATTGGACTACTCATTTCTAACGCAATGACTTCATAAAAACTAATCCAAGAAGATGACGCATTTCTCACTAAACCAGTTTCAACAAAAGCGCAGAGATTAACTGACAAAATAAAATCCTTATCACTAGCTCGAAAATCGTACTAGTTAGAAAAAAGGAAGACGGAAAATTATGAAATTCTTAATATCATGAAACAAATCGCCACAGTACATAGCAAGCATAACAAGAATTAAAGTAGTAAACAATACCATGGAATTTCTATTGTTTATTTCTAAATATTATAGATAATGTAAACATAATAGACAATTACGAAATTGTGTAAATAACATATAATATAACTATTCAAACTTTACATTGGATTAGTTTTATAAACTTTTATAAGATAAAAATAAACACGTGTTCCGTTTGACCTTCTATGAAAGGAGCTTGAGTCATATAAAAGCTCACGGTACCAGGCAAACATAAGCAAACAGAGGGTCTAATCAATACTACAATGTTACTTTCAAATTGTTTTACAATTTTAAAATGATAGATACTCCAGAATAGAGTTAAATTTTAATATCTGTTTTTTAACAGTTTCATCTTGTACAAAATAAATGTCGAAAAATGTTTGGTTTCACGTTAGCGTGCATTTCTTCCTCTGCACATTATACCGTACTATTTAGACGTAAAGTATAGTATAATCTTGCTTCTCTCTCTTTCAATATAATATCAAACAAGGACGCATTACTTCGATCAAAGTTTTCTCGTTGGTAGTGCGGTTATTCGTATGAAACCAGTCGAACGGGCTCGAGTCACGAGCGCGGGTTCAAATTTCGAGTCGCACGGTTCCCGAGTATAAATAATGGTGTTTTATATCATGAAAGTTGCGAAGAAAATTGATCTCGAATATGTCTGTGTTCGATTGCATATTGCAGTATATCAGCTCAACGGTTCCTAAAGTGGGCGGGCAAAAACACGTAACAGCTTCGCGAAATTGCATTTATGATTGTTTTTTTTTTGTTTATGTTCGTAAGGAAAATGATTTCTCGTTTAGAACAATGTAAATTGTAACATTAAAATGAATTAATTCATTTCTTGAAGAATAAAACAATTTTATCGTAATAAACAAATACTTTACGATTTACGTAGTAAATGTATTTTGTAAATAACTTATTTACCTAATCTCCTTGACAACAGTAATCACAAGATTCATATTCAGATGTCAAACTTAAGTGAAACCGTTTAAATCAAAAGACGCTTTAGTATACTTACCAAGCTATTTAATGAAATGCATTGCACCGGTATGAATGTAAAAGGAAGGAAGGGCGGTGAGGCAGAGACGAGCAGTTGCAAGAGGAAGCAAGGTGCGAGCTGCGCCCGCGCACCTGACACGCGCCGGACCCCGACCCCATCCTGTCACAACACGATGACAGGGGTTGACAACCTTGATCCTTTTAATCCAAAAACGAAAAATATTTTACTTTAACTACTACAAGTAATAAATAACTAAAATAGGGAAAGGAAACCATTTTCTCTAGAATAAACTATAATATAAATATTAAAACAATGCTATAGTAATATGTATATGTATAGGTACATACCAACAATTAGTCGGAGAGTATAATTGTTAATTAAAAATGCCAATCACTTCTGCCGACTAGCTCAGTACATCAGTATCTGCAATCGATTTGAGATTGATCATTGTTCTATTGTTATTCGATTGTAACGACTTACATGTCTATATACAACGCATTTAGTTTAAAAGAAATGCTTAATATAACACTTCATAAGTAAATAAAAATAACTAGTTTTTGAGATTTTCCCTAGCGCTTAATTTAAAAGCTATATATAGTCTATTCGTAGCATAATTAAATGTTAATTTCGCACAATTGTTGTCTGTTGAATATTAACAATGAAAATGTCTATTATATTTGACGGAGAGTACAAAAACTACATGTTAATCAAATCTACCTAATAGAAAAAATACTTAGCGATATTGTTGCTTTTAATTTGAAAGGACCGGTTTGACATAGGTAAGAAGATGTTCTTCACCTTGACACGTTTCACGAAATAGCAAATTATTAGTACCAAGTAGTCTAATTTTAAAATGTTAACCTTGAATTCCGAAGAGTTTTCAAGTCCGGAACAAACAATATTATAGTGTTGATCAAGTTTGTGTATACTTTAATATTTCACACAATGACATTTTTTACAATATAGAGACAAAGTGTTTCTAATAGTCAAACAGGAAAAAAGTAATAAAAGGTTTGTAATCTCTGGAAAGTTTTACAATCTTTTGTCAAGGACTTGAAGAGAATCTATGACGTAATTATTACTTTAAGGTTTTTTAAGATTATGTTTTCAATTTATATATGTTTACGTTCATTTATTCATATATTTTTTATATTATAAAGTGGCAAACGAGCAATCAGCCACCTGAATTCGCTGAAATAGCGAAGCGAACACTGTCCATAGACATCTGCAGTTGCAGAAGCGTTGCCAACCATCTACGGAGGAGGAGACGCACAGCAAGAGGATAATTCCTCTTCCTATAAATATGATAAATATATTACTTATTTAAACTATGACTGGAATTTAGTGAAAAAAATGCGTCGTCCCAACAATCTTAGCGCAACTGAAAAGTCCTTTTAATTAATATGTATAAATACTAAGTATCCAAATACACATTTAAATAAACATAACAAGCTAATTTTTATTATGTTCCTTAACATATGCGGGTTATAAAGGTCTCTGAATTGCTAATTACCGTGGGAATCGTATGAACAACTTTTGACTCCCAATTTTAATGCCAATTACACTCCATTTCGAACTGACGGTGCTTCGTATTCCTGAAGGACGTCTGCATGGGTCCGTAATGAATGTCTACGTACGTACCCAAATTATTTAATTGAATCGTAAGAGCATTCAATAAAGGGTCTTTATACTGCCATAGTCGAAATAATTTATTCAAATGAAGAAAGTAACGATTGGCAGGTTACTCTCTGTGTAAACGTAGATAGTGACACAAATATTTTTATTAACATTGATAAATATGTATAAATATATAAAGGTTACTTTTCTAAACTAAATATGGTAAGTGACAATATTTTTATCGCGTTTCCTCAAATAGCATGTTAAGGACCAAACATTTTGTAATCTTCAAGACAAAGCATCCGAAATTCAAACAATGATGTAATATATAAGGTATTCATTGTCTAGGATAAAGATATATTATGTGAACAAAATTAATTAACTATAATTAAGTAAAGGACGGAAACATCATCATCATCATCAGCCTTTCACTGTCCAGTGCTGGACCTTAGGCCTTCCCCAATGTAGGTCAGAATGCGGTCCTCCGCGTTCCGCATCCAACGACTTCCCGCCGTGCGCACGTCTGTCCACCTGGTTGGAGGACCCCCCAAGCTTCTGGTCCCCTTACGCGGCTTACGGAAACATAACAGATACTAATTACGTGTTCAGTTTATATTATTAATCATACATAAAAATTATTCGTAATCCTTAATGTGTCAGTATTATTTAAAAATTATCGTGTACTGTTATGAAAATAATCCGTGTTTGAATTAAATTATTTTCTTCTATTCCAACGTAGACTCATTCGATGCGCAATTTTCAATAAACAGGATGAGTAACCGACACATTATTGAAAGAAGGGAAGGAAAAATCACAATTTGTATATTGCTATCCAAACTCTATCGAAGCTCGATATTTCAGACGACGCTGCACGAAACAAGAGATACATCGACGGTATAGTGCCTTCCAAACTTTAGCACGGCACGTAATTTCACGAATTACACAATTTAAAATAAGTGGAGATGTATGGTAGAGCGGAGCATACCCCAGCACAAACTCTCCTCCACTAGCAGTAGGGTCATCGGGGTTTACCAAAAGTACTTTCCGATTGGCGATATCTCTGATGGAATCGACGAAAATGTATTGCTGAACTAACAATGACATTCGATAAGTCATGTGACTGTCACGTGTGAGATATCGAACGTCAATGAGAGTTCCATAAATTTGTGATATTCGCTTCGTAGCGAATCTACTTTAAGTAACCCTCCTGGTCCCACTTGCGCATACATGCGCAGGTAAACTCAAGCCGGCATTAAGTTCGCATCTTACAATAGAAACTGTTCTCGAGGTATCCAGTCAGGGCGGTTGAATGACTCATCCCAATACGTTGGGATTCACTGAACGTTGGATTTTTTTTATAAGATCACGCACCGGACGTCATATGCAAGTCACGGTTCGCTTGTTACCTTGTTATTAAATAACCTCGATTAGTGACAATTTAAATTACCAACAATGGTAGGCTATTTGTATAGGGTTTTTTTCCGGTAAAGAAAAACCAACTTCAATAAGCGAATGATTTGTACCACAATATTAATTAATGCCGCTAGTTAATGTCATGAGGATTTATATTTTTGAAGTTTTGTTGTAACTTTTGATAAAACAACTATTAACAGAGTTTCTCTATTGTCTATATTGATTATCATTAATATCTGTTATCCACTCGATAATCGATCTTTGTGGAATTAGAGACATATTTAGAATATTAAGGAATATGAGCTAAAGGGGCATTATTCCAGTCCATTGTACAATGTATATAAAAAACGAAAGCATTTCGCTCTTTTGTAGGATGTTATAAAAACTTGCAACTGTTATATCCGACTATAAAAGGATGGTGAAATTAAATCAAGTGATTACTTCCCCTTCTTAACGCATTAATGAAAAAGTTAACTTTGTTATGATTAATTTTGTATCACAGATGTTATAAAGCACGTTATCGACATCATATATGTTTGAATTAATCTTGGGACGAGTATTATATTAAAAAATAAGAATTGATTATTGCTAAAGTGCATGAAGAATAATACAATACCTCCGTGGAATGTGACGCCCTCACATTTCCTTTCATACGCGCCATTGTTTGTACGTCAAGAACAAAAGCTTTCTACCATTTTTTACAATCACCTTATTTTATGCGTAAGCTTTTTGTACAACTGTACTATGACGTCATCGAATCTCATAAATCAGTATGACAATTCGTGGAAGTTCAATTTTTACCTTCCTTTATTTGTAAGTATCATTCACGATTTCAGGTAAACAATAAATGTCGAAAAGTGAACGGCGACATATTTTGTACACTTTGAATGGGCGCTAAACTTAAACAAGTCGGAACAGGAACGAATATTATTTACTTAGAACATTACATTAAGCCGGCTACAAACGTTTAGTTTTAACTGTACAGTATAATGTACATACGTCAATTTGAACTGTTTGAACACAGTCAAACTCTACAGTTCTCAGTTTTGTCTACACACGTTAGTAGTTTGTAGCGGTCTTTACATACTAATCTGTTACTGCCATCGTTCCTTAACAATTCGGAAATTTAAACGAACCTTTGGCCTGAGTCGTTGGATGCGGAAGGCGGAGGACCGCATTTTGTGGAAGACATTGGGAAAGGCCTATTTCCAGCAGTGGGCAGAAAAAGGCTGATGATGATGATGATGATGGCCTGAATTGGGTGATATATGAGTTTCAAGAAACATTGTACTTAAATAGATGTAATGTAATTAAATAGGTAGGATATAAAAACTATATCCAACAGTCAAAGTATACGTAAAATTCTTGAGGTCGATAATATTGATTAACAAATTAGTATGACGAGCCATAATTAAGACCCTCTTTGCTTAATTAGTTTTCAAATCTCGGAGAATAACGTTTTTTGTGGAATTGTCATAAATTGTGTTGTTTTTAAAAGATATAAATATTTATTTATGTCTCAATAAACTTTTTTATTTTCTCGAATTAAGCTGAGTACTTAAAATCTTATCTTATTTGGTGTCAATTAAGGCTTGCGGTAACTTATAATTAAGTGCCAAATAAAGATTTTTTTTTATACATTTAGTTTATTTTCGTTAAATGTATTAAAGGGGACAATAAAACGATATTAAAATAAAACCAGTCTAAACAAATTGAACCTTAAAGCCTTAATATTTTGGCACTTCAATACGAAATCCAATGGAGCAATGGAAATAAAAAGGTTGGTTTAATAACATCGCCTAAGACAAGTGAGTTTGTTACTATGGTGTCTCCCCCTGGCGGATCAAGTGACCCAGTGACAGGCGACGCTCCAGTGACGCCCGCAGCCCCACTTGCTCACAGCCCTACGCACTTCCTCACTCTACATTACCATTTCTGCTCTATTTGTTACCGTGCTTTCGCTTACACATCCTTGATTTGAAATTCTTATATGTCTGATGCGATTTCACCCCACAAGGGCCTTGGGAATGTAATACATGCGCGTTATTTAGCGATAATTATAGAAAAGCTTACTTTTTGACCTAAAAATATACATTTTA
>QDHC01001247.1:166252-184835 GCA_013186455.1 Papilio dardanus tibullus
ATGGATCATCTGCAATTGCAGATGCGTTGCCTACCCTTAATCTATGGAGGATGAGACGCACAGCAAGAGGATAATACCTCTTCCTATCCGTCCCCTCCCCCGCAAATCAATACTGTCTTCAAATAATTTATTGTCCAATAATAAAGAAAAATATTTATATATTTTTTGTAACAGTAGCTAAATTGTATAAATTACAAGAACGAAAAATAAATATAATAAAAAACGTGACCGGTGCGCACGTTCGCGGACATGTTCCTTTGAATAGTGACACATGACATTAATATTATACAATAATTAAATCTTACGCTGCAAAATAATTTATTATAAACTTTTAAGAGCAAAATATCAATTTAACATAATTATTGCGGTTATTTTGACTCTTTATTTTCGTAGCATATTAATTGAAAATATTACATAAAATATACTTAGTTATAGCAAGTACAAAATTAACACAAGAAAAATATATTGTTGTGAGCAAATGACGTAATTTTTGTTGTATTCGTATATTGCGTTAGTCAAAAACGTATATTTCATAAATTCAGCACAGTATCTCGGTTTCATAATCTTATATTTTACACATAATCACGTACAAGTGTCTTATCGAGCAATATTTATTAGCAATACGGAAAAAAATGATAAAATTAAAAAACATTGTGCAAACTATTTAATCAATAAAAATATTTATGTTATTTAATTGTGTCAATCGATTTTGAAAATAAGTTTTAAAGTTATTGGACATTGTTTAAAGTTATCTAGAACGTGGTTCATAAAGTTTATCTCTCTTATCTTGAAGGTAATAGACCTTCCTGAAAGTATAGACTAATAACTACAAGGAAAAAAGTATTACCGCTAACCCTAAGGCTTCAATTTACCGATGACACGCAAAAAACGGCCTTACGCCGAAGCAAAATCTCTATTATTTGCGCGAACTCGGTCTAATGAAGCCGTAGGGTAATGCACCTGCATACTTACACCTTTCTATAAATGTATTCAACGTTATATTTACATAATCTCGTTATATAATTGATGTCACTTGGTGGGCGCGGGGAGCGCGGGGGGCGCGGGGTCGGTCGGAGGCCGCTTTCATGAAAGCCGTCGTGTGACATCACCGAGGCATTTGAACTATTCTTTTTATCTTATTTTCACTTTTGTTATTTAATATAAACGCAATAACACTAGATTTTTCTATTGTGCGTTGAAATAATTGGATTGCATCACAGATAATGACATTTCTTTATGAAGACGGTTTTATGTGAATTATAAAATATTTTAAACCGCACACGAGGTTAATATAAAATTACTTTAGTAAAAATATTTCTTAAAATAGGCAAACTTATAAAAAAGTCTTATGCATCAGATAAGCTTTCCAAATCAGTGATAACAAGCGAAATGTAATTATGTAACATTCTCTGATACTAAATAAAACACTCCCCTTGTAATTTCCTGTAGACGTAACTTACCTAGCACCCTTCATTGATAAAACAACAACATAGATACAGGCTAGCAACAAGCACATTTAAAAAGGGACATATAATTGCATTTTAAAGTACTTGATCGTCTATAAAACCTTATCAAGAAAAAGCAGTTGAGACCAAAGTTATGTGTACTAAATATTTAAAACTTTGCCTTATGTTTTAGCCACCTTATTATTTGGTTGACCAAATACGGGTTCGCAAATATTTAAGTTCTTCGACGCGACACAATGCACGTATAATCGGCTTCCCTGTTTTATTTACTAACAACTTACTTGTCTTTTTTGGAAACTTTAATTGAACAAGGACAACAGGATGTAGCTAGCGGTGGCGGGAGTGAGAGGGAATGTGCACGCGTTAAGGTAGTAGGAGTGGTGCAGTATGCGTTTTTGTCGAGCCATTGCTACGTATGGGATAAGTTATTAGAAGATAGCGGGTGCAAAATAAAAAAATCACGCTGTGTAATGTTGTTATTTTAATTAAATAAAAAATAAACTATAAAAATTATTGATTAACAAATGTTGATATTAAAGAAAAAAACTTTAAGTAACCGTACTATATAACGTTATTTTAATTCTTATTAGTAACTAAGTAAATCATCGAATGGCACATATTAACCATCGTAAATAAAAGGATTGCAATTCGATTTTTGCTACCTGACGAATACTACCAATAGACCAGACTGTAACGCCAGATACAGGCAGAAGGCAAGGTTTGTTTTGCTATTCTTACCTTGTTGGTTGAGACGAACAAAACCCGCTTCCGCTTATAACTTGGTATACAGTGTTAGACAAAAGCGTTCGCCAGTCGGCCTTCGCGGACCGGTCCCGGCCGCTTACTTTCGCATTGCACCTCCACTCCGCAGAGGTATTTCGGACAAACGCAACTATTTGCTGCGCACACTTGCCCACAGCGAACTAATCACTTCAAATATTACTAAACACTGCGTAACTCAGCGCACAGCTTTCGATGCTGTATTGCAAATATTGACTAGAGTTTCATACTCTAGGAACTTAAACATACATTATAACATCAGGTAGCAATGTTTACTTACATTATTAGAAACGATTACATGTCCACTTTCGTCTGTTTCCAATTGTTGAGTACAATGAAATGTATCTACTCTATAGGTCTACAAGGGTATTATGGCACTCGGAAAATATGTGAACTAAAAATGTCATTTTGACTGCGTAATATCTTAACCACCTGAAAGGCAGCTGAGGGATTTTGAAAGAAGTTAGGAAAATTTTACCTATGATTATCCCTAAAACTTTGTACGCGCCCCCTGTCAATGTCAAAAAAATGCCATAATATCCTTTTAGGACTATACACTCATTTTTGATATTAATTTTGCCAAGTATACTGGTATTCAACAGTACACCTTATCCTTAAGCAATCAATTGAATTTTCCTGTAATTTTGTAATTTCGATAACAACTTTTTATTACCCAAACTAGAGGAAAAGAATATTGATTATTATTTACCCTTGTCGATCCGATATCGTTGTTTAAAGTAAAAAGATTGTGGACGTTACAGGCACCCTGATACGGAATGTAAATATACGTAAATATATCATAATTGATTGTTCATACAAAATCATGTGCATCATATAACAAGTCACATGGTTTTACGTAAGCCGTATTAGTGATTTATTTGAATATATTTTCCATAGTACAGACGCCGAGCAGTTACATATGTATTTTATGTAAAGATTTCCGCATCATCTATTTATTTCATATTTTAATTGCTTGACATGTTATATCTCAACAATGTTTATTGTTTTAATGTTTATTATTTTTTACAATATTGAACGTAAAAGTTTAATTTGATAATCTCAACTAAATTACCATTCGTTCTTCCCTTCTTAGTCTTCTTTCAGACGTGTATTTCGACATTATTTATTTTAGAAAATAAATAAACAACAATTAATTACAAAATGAGAACAAAAACGAAATTAATGTACAAATTACAAAAAATAATCATTACCAGCTCTAGTCCAATACTTCGAAAGCAAACTACAGACACTCAGTTTTAACTGTACAGTTCGACTGCACAGTTAAAACTGGCGTGTGTAGACAAAACTGAGAACTGTACAGTTTGTCTGTGATGTTTAAGTTGACGTACATCAGTTTTAAATGCAGTGTGAAAACTGTACAGTTAAAAAACTGAACCTCTATAGTCGGCTTAACTCTACTTTAAATAAGTCGCTTACTCATACCCCTACAATAAACAAATCAACCTAGCAAAAGACATATAAATTCATCTCAGGCTATTAAATAACAGAATATGATATTCGAATTCTATATTGCGTAACAGTTATCGGCAACCGGTGTGAGGTGGCTATAGAGTAGCGAGCAGTGGGTCAACAATTCGTAACGAGGCCGTCATCTTCGGGTCGACATTTACATTTGGAACCGAGAGGTCCGATGCGTGCTCAGATTGGCACGTGATCACGTGGAAATTTACTGTAAACGTGTCAATATCATCTACCGATACTATAAAAGGTTATTTATAGGTTTTTCGTTTACGTTGTTAAATAATAAATCAGGTTATACTGATTTAGTAGGTTGAGGGCGATAAAGGGCCGAAATATAGATCAATTTATAATTGAACATTTATGTTAGCAGGATTCGTCTTGCTTTGATTTAAACAATTATTTGTTTGCGAATAATTATTTCATCGGTAATAAAAATGAAAAAAACAATTAATTTGTTACGACATTGTGAAATTAGGATGTTGAAAAAAACTTTAAACCAAAAAGACTCTCCATTAAATCTTCGAGAATTTTAATTAGTTCAAGGAAATGTTATTTTAAAAATAAAAATATCTCTAAAAATAACCTTCGAAATGCAGTCTTACAACTAATAAAATACAAAAACGAGGCGTGTTTTGGTTTGATGCAATCTTTTAAATATGAAACGATCGCCATACAGTAATGATAATCATCCAATCCATAACCGTTTTTATGTTAATAATACGTCCATCGTAAAATGTCATAAGTTACGTCACGCAACTAGCAGACCATTCCAGACTTAAACGAGAATAAAAAATAATCAAGCAATATTATACCTTAAGACCTATAACATTAGGTACAAAATAGTATAACGAAGTAACCAATCGTTATTTACGACATGTCAGCGAAAGTATGAATTAGTAGGAAATTAGTGCATCCATCCGCAATACAGATGCGACGTAAACAAATCATGATTATAGTTCTATCGGATAATGGACCCCAAGACTGGTCTAATTGAATAGCGTTATGTCTACTTAATGATCATAAGTATACTCTTTGAAAAAACATCGCTTTTAACTACTGGTGGAACAAGTTACACGTTCCTGATCGAGCTTTTAATAATTAAATTTACAATAGTTTAAATTATTTATATCATTAACATCATTGATCATAGTAATGATATGGTAAATAATACAATAAGGTGATTGAGTTTACGATAGCCGAGTCAGAATCAATCAGATATACTGTATAATACAATATAAGAACGTACAGCACTCCATCATCATCAGCTCACTACATGTACCCATCGTAGTCAACCACGCTGGCCCAGTGCGGGTTGTTCGACTTCACACATATCTTAAATTTCTTCGCCGATATGTGCAGGTTGTATCACGATGTTTTCCTTCACCGTAAGAGCGTCGGGTAAATATGAATATAATAAATTCGAAATTCAAAAATCGAAAAACACATTGGTTGAGCCACCGACGCTGTAGCACTCCTAACGCTCTAAAATAAAAAAAATACTTTCTTTCCCTTTATAAAACCTTCGTAATAGGTGTTTTACCTTAGTACAAACCTTCGACCGCGTACATGTTTTCTAAAACAACGATTCTTAAGCTCTAAATGATAAGAAACAGGTTAGGAAGAGGACACAGTGTTTACGACGAAACATACAAATGTTCATAAATGATCTCTCGAGGAAACATTAATAAAACTTGTTGGAATAAATTCGCAGATTTTATTATACTAATGTTGGAAATATTTCCATTCTGCATATTAATATTGTTTGCATTCAAACAGGTGGGGATAACACTTTTGACATGCGACAGGGCTGCCAACATTAACATAATATTTTTACCGCCATATTCTATTAGTTACTAATTTATAAAAAACTAGCTGTTCGCGACCTCGTCCGCGTGGAATTAAATAATATAGCCTATGTTACTCGGTGATAATGTAACTTTCTAATGGTGATAGAATTTTTGATATCGGCCTAGTAGTTCTTGAGTTAATTCAATACATACAAAAATACAAAATATTTCTCTTAATTACTAAATAATTACTAAAATGGAAGCACTGCTAAAGTGCTTAGAATAATCAAGGAACCATTACGTATGTTATGTGTCATCAATTTTGGCGACATGTCATACGGGCCGATGTCTAAAAACCAATGTTCAATCGATCCCAGACGACCTCTAAAATTGTCAAACTTATTTTTCAAGTAGAACAAAAAATACTCTGATGACTAACATAACTTACATTGCGACCCGCATATAAGTATGTTTGTTTTTCTTTTACTTCTTGGTTTCTTGTACTGATCATTGATTATATTTTTGTATCATACATTTAGTATATTTGATATACGCATTCAACGCAACTAATGCTTTATGGTTCTCAAAATTAATAACTGCTTAACGTCCGTGAAAAACATATAGTTGTCTCAAGTTATTCAGACAGAATGACAGAGATAACTATAAATTCGTATATATCGTATCGTATCGTAACACAGAGGAAGGCAGTGATCAACGATTGCCAATTGTCATGGTCCAAGCATACATCTTGCTTCCTTCAGTTATGTGATAGTTGAGCTCGTTCGTGCCCAACCTCAATATAAACAATATAATAAATATGGTGTCTTTCGTAACTTCCGTTCAGTTTAAGAATGTTTTTAACGTAACATTGGCATTAATAAGTCAAAATTCAACCCCTAAGGGTTCCAAATGTGGGTCCTAATTTCGTATGGAGCAACGTGATTCTTTCTTCAGAATTGCATGAAAATTTGAATAAATGCTTTTCAGTTGAATAATGAACTATGCCACTAAGAATTTAACAATTAAAAAATAAAGTTTTGAACTTCTAATTTCCACGCGGACGAATTCGCGGGCGACCGCTAGTAAGTTCATATAATTAAAAAGACAAGAACTATAATAAAATTATATTACATTTAAGTTGACTCTACCGTGCTTTAAAAAGATACACCACAGGCAAGCACAACTATGAGGATAACGAACGTTTTCTACCACAAAACATTACTAAAATCGCACCTGTTTTATGCATTGAATACTTATGTTCAAATTAAGTACGGTGTTTAAAGAATTCAGTCCAACGCCTATCAGAGCAAAATCGAGTTGCGACAAGGTTGTATTGCAAAACTGCCGACTTGCTTGAATAAATTGAACAACATTGTGAATATAATGATAAAATATAGAGTTCGGGTTAGAACTATGGTATTTTAAGGGAGCTAAAGTATATTAAGGGATGTTTTTCTTTAAATCTAATAGCCTTCCCATCTTATTTTCAATCTTAATTTGTCAAACACAAAAAAGAATGACTCGTATGCTACGTAAAAGAATGGCTTGTATGGCAGCGTCCACGAGACCCTCCCTTTTCTCGAAGCGGCTTTATCACTATCACTCTTTATTTATTTAAATTGTATAACTTCAAATCTTTTTACAACTTTTTTCTCTTTACAGATCATAGTCGGTGCTATCGGTGACTGTGATAAGTGACAAGAAAACTTTAAATAATAAAATAATCGAATAACTGGCACTTTCGCCATGTGTCTGTACGAATAGGGTTGTGAAACTGCAAACAACGCCGACGAAAGTAAACTGTTCCGATTGACTGAGTGAAGTGTTACAGTGTACCAACATTGTGCCACGCTCTTTGACTCGCCGGTTTAGTCTTGGTAAGTTTTTCTACCTATTTTTCTGTCTTAATACTCGGATTTAATTTATTTAAAATAAACATTTTTTGCCTACTTTTACTACATCTTATAGTAGGTTTTGACTGTCTAAAAATTTACTAGCCATTTTTTTATTATTTAATAGCGACATGATTATAATATTTTGTACTACTTTGGTTACCTTTATCCACGGATACCTTTCTTTCCTAATCCCCGTAGGTGTATTTATTCAGAATCTTTACCTTCGAAATCTGCCTACATTCCATTTGACCTTGTAGTATCAGTAGGATGCGCCTATATTAGTGATTCATATTGTCCCAAATACATTAAACAACAAATAATATAATTACCATAATTTATGATAATGTTTTTTTAATCTTAAAATTATAAACTGATTTACCACATATCTATATTTATATTCCTCTCTTGATTGAACATCTGATTCACTTTTCTTAGTTTGTTACAGTGTGCTCATGTCTTATATGCCCTGCACGAAATCTACTTCATTCCACTAAGATATAGGATGACTGGTAGAGAATGCCACTAGGTATTAAGTCCTCCTTGTACTAACATTGCGCGAAAGTTTAAAATAAATATCGAACTATAAAATCTGCAGATAAAGCAAGAAATAATCATTACAAACAAAAATATTATTTGTACAAAAGTGTTACAAATAAAATATGGGTCCCAGTTCGCTGGCCGCATTACCATCTTACCTATCTTACGTGAAATATAATTGAAAATGTGAGTACAATTTTTTTTTCGTATAAACCACGTGATTTTTTTTCAACAATGGTCAAGTTTACAGCGACCTTGCTCCGCTTCATGGTGTTGGATTGAATAATATCAAACACACGAGCGCACAAATTGCTAGCTCATTAATTCACAATCACTACCAATGTCACCGGATTTCGTGATCAACAGTTTTAATCTGAATATATACTTTCGTATTTAATGCTTCGACTTCATTAGACCAAGTTTGCGAGATAAATAAAATTTTTGCTATAGCTTAACTCCATTTTTATCACGAACTCGGTCTAATGAAGCTTATGTATAATGTACTGCATTTTTTACATAGGATATGTACATGAGAAATCACTTTATAATATTAACGGCCGATTGTTCAAAAGCCACTGAAAGCGTCGCATAAAATCTAAGTGGCGTCAAAATAAAACGAAATCGTCGTAGAATTTGGAGTTCAACCGTGGACTTAAACATGTAAGACGCTGAAAAATATTTATGTGGCGTTTGAAAATTCGACTGTAAGCCCGTTGAAACTAAAATTTCTGGATTAGATTTTTTTTTATAAAAATCATGATTGTTATTACGAATAATAATTTTTTAGTTATGTCCAATAAATGCTATGTTAATTACGATATCTCAGATTAACAAAGTAACAACTATATTCACTTTAGTAGTGTTTTAACCTTCGAAAATCGTGACTTGAACTGCATTAATAGGAAGTTACTTTTCCGGGTACACATATGGAAAACATTATTGGTACAGAAACGTATTTAGATTAAGACATCTTATATTTACTTTACAGTAAAAATAAGAAAAAAACCCCGTCGACTTTAATGGGCGTCACTTAAGTAACGAAGCGACGAAAATCATTGTTACTTTCTCTACCATACAAAATCGTTGAACTCTACATTACATACGAGTGTTCATTTATCTGAAATTAGATCGCAATTTCGATTAAAACAACATCGTTGCGATAAAACTTAATAACGGCGTACAATCGCCTCTTTCACTTATCAACTGTAATGACTCTATTTGTCACGTAACTGAAACTTAATAAATTATTTTAAACTCTAATAAAATTATGTAAAGCATCTTTTTGATTGCATCCCTTTAATGGTTTAATAGGTATCATAGTATAATAGGTACCGTGAATCAAAGCCGGATGATCATTGCGACACTGAAGACAGATTGATGATGCTAATTTAGTGGTATTTTTGCTCCCACGCGATCAATGTCGCTGTCACCATCGCGTGATGATAGCTTCAACTGACATCCGCTGCGGCCTTGAGGGAACAATGCCAAAGGTCTAGAACGTGGGAAGGTTTGTGTTTTCTTAATCATAATATGCTATTTCGCGGTAACATCACGTATGCTTTGTATTAACCCGTTCTGTAGTAAACATGCAATAACGTTGTAAATTGATAGTAACAAGTATCAATTTATTACATACCTACACGAGCTGGTAATAAAACACATCTTAAATATCACTGTCCCTTGATTAATCACCATTCTAAAGATTAAGAGGTAACCTTTCAAGAAAAAAAATATATATAGTTTTTTTGAACATTAAGTAAATTATCCAGCCTTAATTTTAAGCTAGTTATATGAACAATATTTCGATTAATATTTATAAAGAAACAGCTTTTCCATTAAAAGTATTTGATAAGTTGGCACAACAGCAGACTGATTGATTAAATTGCAATTACAAATAAACCACAACACCTTTCAATGTACCAGTTCATTGCATTTAATACGTCACATAGATCTATTCGAGTCTATTAATAGTGAATTATATTTTTACCTTGACAAAAACTGCAAGCAAGAGAACGTGACCAGCGAACTAACGGACGTAGATACACTTACGAACAGAACACGGCGCAGATTGCTGAACTCACAAAAAATATATGAAAGTAATAGTCGTGGAGTACAGGTGAATGCTCTCCAGACAAATGTTATCTCAGAGCTGGCTACTGAAATAATACAGTTATTTATCAAACAAATTTAACCCTAATATTAGTAAAGCCGGCTACAGACGCTCAATTTTAACTGCACAGTTCGACTGCGCTGTCAAAACTGACGTGTGTAGGCAAAAATGAGAACTATACAATTCGACTGTGCAGTTCAATTTGACGTGTGTACAGTTAAAAAACTGAACGTCCGTAGCCGGCTTAAAGTGTAGGTAGGTAATTGTCTAAAATTAACTTTTAGCAAAGCATTAGTAATGTTTGGCTAAAGCAGGAATATCAGTCTCTCCCGAACGATAGTGCTCTACTAAATTTGCAAGCAAGTATGAAATCTATAACTTTATTCTGAGTGGGCATTGAGGCTCGATGTTCAGATACCATAAACGAAACAAATTTATAATTAATTTCATAGTTTCCTATTCATCTCCTAGCTTAAGTTTCAATGATTCGTTGTGCAAACATTGCTCCATCGGACTCGAACACCCTGAAATTATAATTGTCATAGTTGACGCAACTGACAACACCCGCAACACGTTTTAACCAACAACAAAATAAAATCATTTTTTTTTATCTTTTTCATTACTTCCTTTTCCTCTACACAATTTGAATGTTTATTATTTCATTTATAATTATTTATTACATATAAAAACGTTATTCAAAATAATTAGATAAATACTAAGATATTCGAAAATGTTAAAAGAACCGACTTGTGTCAGTCAATAAGCATTTAAAAATCAATGTTATTAAAATGTTAATACGAAATATGTCCTAATATGTGTTTTTTTTTAATTGATAAGTCTATTTAGAAATCTCCTTGTAAGAGATAACAGGCAAACAAGTGAGGTGAAGTCATCTATCGGCTCCATTGTATAGCGATGACACACCTCACACGAAAGCTGAACTTGTCGGGGCAAGTGAATGCACTTACGGCCCGGCTTAGCCTCTCTGCCTCTCGCCTCTCGCCGTGGGATCGGAGAAAGTACAGGGTGTTACTTACACCTATGTAGTTTTATTTGTAACTAAACTTGAAAAAGCTTTTGTATTACAGACGCGAAGATCGTAATAGCAATTCAAACTTGAGACCAACAGCGGCAATAGGAACTGTTTGAGCATTAAATAAGTACCTCAGTGTAGGTTACTCTGCCACTGACTTCTGAATGCAGTAGTAATTTAAAGTTTACTTACAAAAGTTATATCACAAAAGTAATGCCGATAATGCGAAGTCTTGCAGTACTAGTTGCAAGAAGTGCAGAGCGGACCCCTGCGGGGGCAGGGACCGCACGGTGCCGTGGAAAGCTCGCCGACCCACATCCAGCCGCGGACCTGTTCCCCGCTTTACATAACACCTACTCTCGCTGCAGCCAGCGCCCTACGCCCTGCGCCTTGCACCATACGGCTCGCAAACATTGCACTCAATTGCATCGTACGCCTTATCTGTAATTACATAAATTTTAAGCTCGAAAGTCGAGGACGATTTTTATCGCAATTTATGCAATACTTTTTTCGGTATTGGATTTTTTTTACAAAAAATATCAGTTATACATTAAACTTTAATTATCTTCCAAACAGTTGTATGTTGCATGCAGTTAATCTTTAGAAAAATGGTTCTACCGAATGGAACCGAGTGAAACATTTCGCAAAATACTTAATCCTAACTTACCGGTCACTTTTAACCACAGAATACTTTAATAATAGCACATTGTTGTACATTTCGTTACATTTCCAAAGCGAAATAATGAAAGGAGACAACAAAACGATTAGCTACGTGGACGTCAGGCGGCAAATCGAATCCAGTCTCACCGCTTCGGCGACAGAGTAGCGACACTACAGATACAAGCAATTTGTGCGGCCGATGTCCACAGCCGTTGACCTCGTGGAGGTATTACCGATTTTGTACCCTTCAATCAGCTGTACGAGTAAAAACGTATCACAGTGTTTATCTATATCTCTCCTTCAGCATCTAGACGTTGGAAAAAAGAAGTCTAGTCTCCAGACTAGACTTTAAGATTGTCGCTTCTGTTTGTGCTTATTAGTGTTTTCAAAAGAAATATAACTTCATAATAAATTTTCTTTTTGGTCGATAAAATTGGCGATGAAATGTAAAATGTTTTTTTTGTATAACTAAAAGAGAAAACATGTCCAAAATAATTTCAATGCTAACAAGTGACTTGAAACAAATACAAATCAGTTAAAGGGATTGTTTTAAAGTACTGTACTGTAGGAAACTTCCACATTTTATTGCCGACAAACAAGTTTCGTTACAATCTAAGCTCAGTATTTCACAGTGACAGAACAACCTCATAAATAGTCTCGGATACTAGGATATCAGAAAGTTGGTATTAGCAATTCTTACATACTAAACGTACGACGGCTATCATCGCCGTTGTCTTGTGATCAGCCAAGCTGTCTGAAAAAAAACACTAATCAGTATATCAATCTTAAGTCATAGGAACAAAGACAATTTTTGCTGGAATTTAAAAAGGGGAAAATATAAAACGACCACCAAAAAAAATAAACGTAACACCAAATTGATTTACCCAAAACAAATATAATAAGAACAAAAAAAAAATAAAACTGTACCAAACATATGATACTCTAAATTAAAATTCATCTACCTATTTAAATCACGCTTCCTTCAGAAAAAATATTTTCACATCAAAATTGATAAATTAGCACCTAATTTCAAACATCTAATTTTTGTGCTTTTATACCCAAATATACTGCAAGTCAACCTAAAAATGTATGCATATAACCAAATAAACTATATTGATACCAAATTATATTATATTATATTTTATCCGTCCGTTACTGTAGGGCACGAACGCACTCGCTGCGCCGCTCTTTGTTATTCGCGAGCTGTGACGTTGATGGTTGACTGAAGTGCTTCTAAAGTAAAAAATATGCAGGTCTCACTAATATACAATTTTTTCTATTTACTTTACTAATTATGAAAATTGTTTTACATCGTTTAATTTAAATTAAATTAAGAATAAAATAAAAAACAAACAGGTAAGTTAGTACCTTCATAAAAAATAATGATATAGGTCTTTTCAGGTCCTATATTCGTATACGCTTTATCCAAATATGTTTTACGCTAATGGTTATTAATTGAATGTTATTCATAATTTTTAACCATTATTGACAAATGAAATCATTGTTGTTTAGTAACTTTCATTGCAGATCAAATAAAATTTAAATAAATAAATAATCAGCAAAATAAGAGCTAAAAGTAATCAATTGGTCACATTTAACGGTGATTAAGTATTAATACTTGTTACCGATAAAAGTAATAAACTGCAACAAAAACCAAACTGTATGGGTTGGGTTAAGTTTAGGATATTTAAAATTAAATAAAAGTCTAGGTTATGCGTGAAACGCCCCTTATGTCACTCCCACATACGTCAGCTAAAATAGATACTAAAAAAATAAAATAGGTGAACAATAATTTAAATTGGTTATATTTTACTATTTTAGCACACAAATATGTAACATATTTGAGTGAAATTTTGCATTAAATTGAGGTTATAAATTAGGTGCAACTTTATTATTTTTGATGGCAAAATGATTTTTTTGGTGATAATTTTTCTATTTTGATTGAAAGACTACAAATATTTTGGTGGTAGTTTTTATATAAAATGTGGATCGAATTTAGGTGATGATTTACTTTTTTTTGCTGATAATAAATATTTATTTTGGAGATCAAATTTATTATTTTTGGTTATCGTTTAATTACAAGCCTTTAAAAAGAGTACCAACAACACGGAGGTTGATATATCTAGATAGTATAAAACAAAGTCGCTTTCTCTGTCCCTTTAACCCTATATATGCTTAAATCTTTAAAAATACGCAACGGATTTTGATGCGGTTTTTTTTATAGATAGAGTGATTGAAGCGGAAGGTTAACTACAGAAAAACTGTGAACGTTTGATTATTCGATGTAGTGAAATGATGTAGTGTTTTTAGTATTAGAATTCCGTGCTAAGCCGGGGCGGGACGCTAGTAAAATAATAAGTGACGATTAAAGTTGTTGTAATAGTTCAACATGTTCAAACCACAATTGAAAATGTCTTGAGAACGGCATCATAAATATTGTATACAATATACGCTGTGCAATTTTTTCTGGTTTAAAAATTATGATCAATAAGCGGTAAGCTACACGTGTACAAGAGCAGTAATTACATTAGCGTAAATATATTTTATTCATAAGCATTCTACAAAAACTGTGATCGTGGGAAGTACGCCCGTCGAGCCGACAAATTCCATAATTCTATACTTATATCCCTTTAAGTATAAAGTCCCCGATGAAGGTAACTTTCGAACATATGAAGCCAGCTACAGACGCTCAATTGTAACTGTACACTTTGATTCCGCACTTAAAATGTCAGTGTAGGCAAAATTGAGAACTGTACAGTTCGACTGTGGTCGAAGTTGTAAAACTGACGTGCACACGTCAATTTGAATTGTATTAAAACTGAGCGTTTGTAACCAGCTTAAGAAAACAGTTTTTGTGAACTGATGAACATTGCGTGATACAAAACGTTTTCTCCTTAAGTCCGCAACAAGAGGTGAACTGCAAACTGCCAACAAACCAGTTTAAGTGCCTATATTTTATTTCACAATGCAGAAATTATCCGAACTCGATTCACCTTCGAGATGTTTTAAAAGTCACGACATTTAAGATGCGCTATACACTTGCAATACCGAAAAATTCTTGCCGTCAATGATGGAATGCTTCGTAGTTGATGATATGTTATAAATATTTTTGAAATATAAATAAAAAATAATCTATTTAGTACGAATATGAAATCTTTTTGCTTATTTCTAAATATGTATAAGTATACAACAAAACTAATTGACTAAACTTGACTTTTATGAATATTAATAAGTTCTTGCGGAAAAATTCCATGATCAATAACTTCGTAAGATAATAATTTATCAAAATCCTGTAGTACCAAAAATAATTTGCACTTAAAGTTTAATACTCTACGAGTACAAAATAATTATGTATTAATATCAATCGAGGTTAAATACACAATTAGATAAGTCGATAGTTTCACACCAACCATTAAAAACTAGTATAAGTATGTAAACGTAAGTGATGTAAGCCGCGATTGACATACTGCTCGTAAGGTGAATTTATTGCGGCCTATTCTGATAGTCTGTAGTTTTTTGTGTTATGGAGAACAATTTGGTATGTTTGCTACCATACAGTCGTTTATCTTATTAATATTATAAATTCGAATGTTACAATGGATGGACGTTAAGCGTTATACGATGTTATTACGACGGATGTTAACAAACCTTGTTTGTTAAACGCCGATATTCACAATAATGTACAGTAGAACATACTCTGGAAGAAAACATAGGCTACAGTAAGTCTTCAAAAACGACATGTCTTCATGGGCGTTGGATTGAATTTAGGCGATCCGCTGCTCGTTTGCCACCTTCTCCTATAAAAAAGGCAAAGGAAATTTTGTTACTTAATTCTACAGTTTATTTACTTACTATAGCAAGATCATTGCTAACTTAGTTACTGAGTACGTTATAAAGTGCGCAATCACTTAACGTATCACTCAGTAATCATGAAATAAACATATGACACGCGAATTAACCAGCACGATATAATATGATGTACATATAAAACGATAATCTGACTGTCACTTTAAACATTTACAAAGACTTACTTAAATAAAATTGAATAAAATATTCCAATTTGGAAGCAACGCAAACACTCCAAAAGACTATGTAAAGTTGTATCAATATAATATAATTTATTTAAGAGAAAAAGATAAAGAGAGAAGAAATCTTTATCTTGTACAAACTATTAAAATTGTAAAGAATTTTATTATTTGTATTGTTATATCACTATGAAGTTACAACTCTTCTAAGTTACCTAAAATCTTAGTTTAACAAAAAATTGATTACAGATTGATTTTAAAGGAGTTTTTCATTATTCTGTAGTACCCAAGGTTGTTCTGTGTCGCAAGTGTCGAATATCGTCAGTATCGTGACATAGTATTTAGCAGATTTCACTATCATACTGGCCCTGGTCGAGATGTAAAATGGTTTTCGCGGCGAAATCGCAAACAACGTCAATAGGTCGTGCTTGTGGCTCGTGATCGACTAATCTTTTGTGTCGACAGGCATGTGGACACGTAACTTGCTTGTATAATAGTTATATGGCTATTGCATAGTAGTATATCAATAGTTATATGGCTAGAAAAAAAGAAAGAAACAAAATTTAAGTGCCAAAACAATATAGCAATATCTAAAGAAATCGTTAAAATAATACACAAGCATTAGGATATGGCCATTACTGATTGATTTATTTATACTCCATAAAACTGCACTAATAAATTAAAAGAGCTATTAATGTATTTCGACATTGATTGATTCCAACCTTGTCCATACACTTTTTGTGTCTCATTATTTGACCTTTTAGAAAACCGCCATTTATGTAGATATGACTCAAGACAAAGTTATAACAGCTATGAAAACGAAATAAAAATACTAACGCACAAATGTTACTGAAAAAGCTAAAAAAAGAGAAATCAACGCAAAATGACATTGTCACTATGAAATTACAACCAAAATATTTTATGTTAATAAAGCCGGCTATAGACGCTCAATTTTACCTGTACCGTTCGACTGCGCAGTTAAAACTGACGCGTGTAGGCAAAACTCAGAACTGTACAGTTAAAACTGACGTATACAAGTCAATTTGACGTGCACAATCGAAATGTACAGTTAAAATTTAACGTTTTTAGCCGACTTAATATGGTATCAATATAGTGTAAAAATGGCTTTATTATTATATCGTCATAGTGTATCAACAATGCAAACGAGTAGTTCCAATTGTGGTAGAGATGTAAGTCAGAAGTCGTTCATACAACTTCTTGAGCCGGATACGCGGAGCTTTCTACGTCGAAGCTTAACGTATAATTGAAAGTGTACATGTCACTTATCACACGTAACAATCGAATCCGGTCTCTATTGATTGAAATAATATGGACTCATTAAGTGAACATGATACTTTATACCCTCTTTTATTCATTTAAATTTTATTCATTTAAAAAAAAATCACCTTAGACCCGAATTGGCGATTACTAGTATGAGACATGAGACTTAATGCGAAGCAACTAAAATTTAAAAATAAATCTACGGGCCTAAAACAGTTATTCAATAGATAAGATCGAAATTAAGTAAAGTCAAAATTACTAAAATCAGTGTGAGCAATGAAAAATCTATAAAAATTAAGAACATAACTATCAAAGTATGCAAGAGACAACAAAATGGTACATCTCTTATGAAATATAGATATAAATAAATATAGCTTTCGTAAAAAAACTATTGTAATAATAAAATTTACGCATATGTCAATCGATCAATTCACTAATTTGATTATATAATATCAGGTAGAGGTCTGTTTGTCCATTTACCAGCTCAATACATTATGTAAGTCGATGTAAACAGACTTTCTACAAGTCCAAGATATTTACAGAGTTACAGAAGTGCGAACACGTAATAAACTTGAAAGAATATTATGAAATATGACATTTACGGCATTATCAATAAATGAATATTGTCCATCTTATAAACATGACATAGTTTCATTACTATATAAGAAAAGAACAATAAACAATTAAATCTAGTGTTTATAACTTCGTTTTATAAAGGAAGCAACCGTAACAAGAATTCTAAACATGATATAGATACATATCTATATTCCAAGATACAAGGTACAACAAACAGTAACAATGAAATGCATTAATAGAGTTAAATATACAATAAAAAATAGAGCAAAATGCAAAAGAGACAACAGATAAACAAAGTCGTTGTATGGTCAGACAGACATTTAACAAAAACTATTCATACAACAAATATTACTATCCATTTGTAGTACATGTATATCACTAGTTACATTTCATTATCCGCATTCTGAATGCACAATTCACGACAATATCTCAAGTAATAATATGACTCAGTTAACACGCTCACTGCGTAACAGGCCGATATCGTCCTGCCGCCGTACTTGAGTTGGGTGCGGACGAAGAAAACTATGTCCCTTTCCCTTGTGCGAACCGATTATCTCAGGTGTCACGCAAAATATGCGCTAGCCGCGGAGTTGCGGAAAAAGGAGCCCATCATAGGTCGAACCTTACCTTTTACCTTTATCTCAGGTGTTTATAAAAATTCTAATAATATAACAAGATTTATACATTATATTTCCATAAAGTTATAGCAATTTAATCAATCCTAGTGTTGGTGGGTCTAGAAAGACCAGCCACGCACTGGCGGTAATATCATTTCGGGCGCATTTTGGCCCGCCGCCGCACCAAATGAAGAATTATGATATTACTTGCCGCAGTAAACGTGTTAATAAAGTCAATTTTATTGTTTAACCTCAAGGAAATAACCTGTTATTCGCCAACTAGTCTTGCGAAGTGGTCAATTATTTTTTTAAAGCATAGCAAAGTCAATTCTAT
>QDHC01001247.1:194215-207099 GCA_013186455.1 Papilio dardanus tibullus
AAAACAAATACTCCTTAAAAAGCCATTGACTTAATAACCTCCTTTTTTGGAAGTCGTTTAAAAATCAATTGATTATAACGAATAACAACAGACATAGAACAATAGTTTTACATAGTTACTTACAAAGCAAAAAATAAAAAATCCAAAGAATGCTCCGTATTCTTGATATAAGGTAACTAGAATAAAAGATAAACAAGTTCATAATTTAAGTAGACTGACATTTATTTCTACCATCAAAGATTGCTTAATTTGTTGAGGAAAAGTCGATCATCGTCACCTTCTAAGTTGATTACTATTCTGGTAACATTTACACCAAGGTCCACAGTTTTCCTAACCCTGTAAGGAGCATACTACTTGAATATAAAAGATATGCAAGGATTTGGATTGTCTCCAATACTTTGAAAACTCAGCAATATTCACATCAGATTTTTAGTAAGTAGAAAATAATATTTTAATTCACATAATTACAGATTTAATTAAAAAAAGTTTAGGTATATTTATACTAATGCTGATTAATCTACAATGGATTAAAAAGTACAATTTATTAGTCGTTATTCAAAATAAAAATAAGGCGCTGACCGTTGTAACTTGTATGTAAAGCTTCAACAGTCCCTCGTACCAAGATGATGTCACTTCTAAACTCGCTTTAGTACCCGAATGGTATATTTATTAACTCCCATACAAATTGCCCATACAATGATTGTGATAATTCTTTTGTGTATTAAGAAAAAGTTTAAAAGGCTAAGAAAACACCTGATTTTTTTATACACAAGATCTTAGTATTTTCCTGAAAAACTAATACATTTTCTAAATTCATACAGTCAGCAACTTACGATGCATAGTACAATCATCTCTATGGAAATAGTTCTTAATTGTACACTAGCCAAACAAAAATACGCAATACAACAAAATTATACATAATCTTAGACGTTACTTTCAAAAAATATTCACAGCCTTCACGTTTAATTAGTTCAAGTGATTCATCAAATTGCTTCGTTAACGTAAAAGTGCAAGGCCTTGACGCGATTGCTTAATTTGCCACAAAAATAAATATCCCAGTGATGTTTTCATATCATTTTAAGGTCAGGTCAATTATTCTGCACGTTTTGTAAGTAAAAACACTCAGAATATAATAGCAAATCTAATTTGTTAGCCTGTCAAAATCTTTCAAGCAAAAACTTAAAAGATAAATCTTTACTAATATCTAGTAGTAAGGAATCTTCATAAGCTAGGTCGATAACCTCTATTATAGTTTATAGACAGACATAGAATACTTATGTACTCCTAGTACCAAGACCAAGATATCAGCGTGCCGTATATCGGTCAGGAGGACAGCAGATACTATTAATTCCTACATTGTATAGACATCACGGAGCCTGTTTTGAACTTTCACAATCCGTACAAGTTTAGCTGCGGACATTTTATTATAAGCGTCGACATTTTAGCAAGACTAATTATTAATAGGCAAAGATTTCGCCATTCACAGCTGTGGCTCGACGGCCTTCACCTTAGATTTGTAGTCTTGCATTTAAACTATGTATTTTTTACATAGTTTAGATATAGACATGAATAACAAATAGTCTGAGAGGACGCAATAAATTGTGAATCAATGGATGTAGAGTTTATATTAAAAGTGGTCAAAAAGACTAGTAATATTTAACTTAAAGCTGTCTAAGTAACGCCAGGTGTGCGCTGTAATTATAAGATACTTAAAAGCATCATTAGGATACCATTTTTAGGCGATAAGTATTGATGAGTTCATTCCAATGACTACGTATAGACATTTATTTCACTTACGAATGACTTAAGTTCGCCTTTTTTGTTTTAAAGGAAAAAGAGGAGCGCCCACCTCAAAATAGTGAAGAGCTGAGCGGTAGCTGGGCGGCCCCATTTTCAACTTTCAGACGAAACTGCATACTTGTATCTCCAAAAACAAAGAGAATTGAGATGTGTCAAAAAGAGGCAAAATGTTCTAGAAAGCCGAGCTGTGTTAAATAAGACAGTTGCGTTATGCCGTATAGCTCGCTTAGCTTAGCTCTTTGTTGGCGGGGACGCAAGCATATTTGAGGCCGCTCAGCTCACCATCTTCCGCTCGTTAATATTTTACGTTGGGTGCTCAGCTTACGGGGGCAAAAGTCCATGGACTACCACAACGTCATGCGCGTTGTCAGCCTTGTATTTTGCTAATATTATTACAAAAATAGTTATTTAATGTACGATTTGTATCCACAAACGAATGCATATCAGTCAATTTGCGCTTTACGTTGTGTTTGTTTGCACCTGACCATAGTCTTGTCTTTAAATGTGTTTTATAATTAAATGTGTGGAGTTTTTATATGCCACAAATTACACGCATTCTATCAATTATTTATATCAATAATCTGTAATGTGTAGAATTTGTCGACAAGGATTTGTAATATTGTACACAACTTCTGTGAGAATTTTCCGAGAATATGTCTTTTTGACATTTATGAAAAATTTAATTTTCTACGAAAAAAGACAGAAGAGTCTGTCTGAAATCCGAATCATTTAAATTCTGAATTTAATATAATAAGGAAGTAGTTTCATAACGTTTTAAAGTTGATTTTAACTAATAATAGTTGTAGTTCGTCCCATGATTAGCTCCTTTTTCCGCAACTCACGACTAGCGCGTACTTTACGTGACTTCACACATATCTTTGAATTTTGTCGCCGATATGTGCAGGTTGCATCACGATGTTTTCCTTCACCGGCATAGGATTGGGGAAATGTATACATATGAAAATCGAAAAACACATTGGTACATGGCGGGAATCGAACTCGGGACCTGCAGTTTACAAGTCAAGAGCTAAACCAATTAATTGTTAATATGCTTAACTATTTATGTTAGTAACGTACAATAGTATTGAAGTGCTGGCACATTATAGGTTAATTCGCTAAATCCAATCATTTGATTTGTACGCACTCAGTGGCGCGCTATTCTGTACACGCATGTTATTCTTTTAGCGTGAAGTCACTAATGTTGAAAATATTCATCTACAGGAGGTTCCAGAACATTGAGATAAATTAATTACGGTCTATTACTTTATTTATCATCATCTCGCCGTCTTTATTACACCTATAGGCTCGGGGCACCAGGTTTCTATCCATCTGTCATCTCTTTCGTCAAACACTCCTTAACATCGGTCTATTATTATGTTATAAAAAAAGTTTTTTTATAGTTATATCATTTGTTTAAAACTAGACAAAAATTGCATATGAATTAAGCTTGCTCTCGGTAATTACTTTTATTTATCAAAGTATGAAAATCAAACAATTTGACTATTTTCTTTCCATATCCAGATCTCTTTACTTACGTAAATAATTTTAGTAATACTACTGGATATCTTTATCCCTTAGTACACAAGACATGAATGACGAAATGATGGTTAGAGAAAATAAAAAATATGTTAAACTATTAACATGTCAGTTTCAAGATGTCCACTGTAATTGAACAAGCACGTTGAGATAGTCGAGTTGTTCTCATATTCAGCGTTGCTCGTTATATAACATTAATTATGCTATTTCCTACCAATAAAGGATTCACGAACTACAGCTTTCGCTTTAATCAAAGAAGCTGCAATTTTGTAGTAACTTTTTCATCACTTTATTGTCTTTAAATGGTCTATGAAACATTACAAACAAGAACTAAGCTAAACAGTATTCAATATGTTAGATGAAAATTAACCGCGTAAGTTTAATTGATATAAAGTAACTACTTTATTTCCAACTAACGAAATGACTTGATTGTAATTAGCTCATCCTATATACGAAATGGTTGTAACGTCAATATTATTGTTTACATGATTGTTTTCTTCGTCATCTGAAACTGGAGGCCGTCGTTGAGCCGCGCGGACGTCAGTGACCGAAGACAATTTAAAAAATGTATAATTATGTGCGACAAGTTCAATGAGCTTTTTTTTATATTGAAAAGTAAAATGTGAGTGGACAAAATGCTCGGTGGCGGGAACCTGGTGCGGTGCGAGCGGTATCGGAAGACGCCGCGGACGCCCCGCTCTTCCCATGCACGATACTACTACACGAGGTCGCTCGTACTGGACACTAGGAATAGGCCACGCCAACAGCGGCTAAGGTGAGGTCACGTGCGCACAGCAAAGGGAATTGCCGACGTCAGTGTTTCCCTTAAACTAAATCGTGAATGGCGTACTAGGGAATATCTTTCGACTTAACATCAAAGATGGATTTTGGTTAAGCAAATATACTATGCAGGATTATAAGGAACCTATCTACCAAACAAATAAATCTTTGAAACATATTGTTAGCCCTTTCCTTCTCTTTAACATTACAGAGATGACATGTATACAGATGTTTGAACTTTGAAAATTCACAATAGAATAAAACGTACAAACTCCACAAAAGTCGACAGCGGCTGCAGATTTGTGTTGACGATGTTCTTGACTCGTGCTACGATGACATCAATCGACTTGCTCATGTACCCGTTCATCGTATTTAATACAAGTAACAATATTGTCTATTACACCGATATTAGAACTTGTAAATTGTGAACCAAAACACATCCTAATTATTGTCAATCAGCTTTTGGCAACTTTTTACACAATCTTTGTTTTTTTTCTAATCTTTATTACCTATAACCTACATAATGCTATTGCGAAGATTGTATATCTGTGTACTTATTAATATTAATGCGTAAACACGAATATACAAATTAAGATAATCACTTAAAGTCATTTGAACAGAGCAAAACATGAAAGTATAACCCAGGATCGTGGCGAACTTTAGGACAGCTCTACGGTCCCTGACATGGGCGCTCCATGCTGTTGATGACATGAGGCTTAGATGGTAGTAGTACCTAACTTATAAGAGACGAGCTCACTGAGGGACTCGGACCTTAAGTCAGTATCTTTGTATAGGTAATGATTTCTTGGATGTCCTTAAGTCATAACATGACGACAATGTCGCGAGGAAGTTGTGACGGTAAATTACAAGAAAAGTATAATTCCATTATCAGTTATGTTTTGTGTTTCAACTACTACGAGTAGTTGTTCTAATGTATGTAGGTCTAATAGATTTCCATTGTCAACACTTGTAATGAAACAAAGTTTAAAAATAACAGGCATAATAACATCACAAGTGCTAGGTAGTGGAATGTCACGATTTCCATGACCACAGGAGAGGCAGCGAATCATACAGAGAATGGAGTTACATGTGTTTATTCAAATTAATTTAAAAACATATAATATATGCATGCAGTGTGTCTGTCGCGTTATTAATCGATTAGGTGGTGACGTCAATCAGACAAAAGTAAATAAAAAACGACACTTAATTATCATCGATTTACATCAAGTATAAAATTAAATTTGCATCGTCTATCGCGTAAATCCGTCCAAATAAAAGAATATTTTTATTTTCATTACAATGATATGACGTATTAACATATTGAACTAGAATAACTGGATTTATTTAATAAAAAGTGATATATTTTTAAACATTTTTTGTCAATAATCCTTGTATTGTTCATTCTGCATTACTGAAAATAGTATCATTTCTTGGCTTTTTCTTTCCATAAAAAACAGAGACCAAGGTGTGTTTTTTTTGTTTCTAGAAATACAAGTTTATTTTCATATAGAATATCGAATGTTATTTGTAGAATGTTTAAATCTGTTACAAAAGACAAAAAAATAATGAAGTATTTTGTAACAACAAATAAAACCGTAAATAAAAAGACTGATGTTAAAAAATAAATAGTTTCTTTTTATATTTCAATTGTAAGAAAAAGCTGTAGAAAACATAATATGAAAAGGTTTAGTAAAGTATTATAACACAAGTATAGTAAAAGGTTGCTTGCCTCGGCATTACAACCTCTTTGGCTACTAAGGACGTCAAGTGACGTGGAATGGAGCCTACATGTACTCTTATTAATTAATGTAATCTAATCTCTTGCAACATCAATAAACAGTAGCTACAGGTTTTATGTATTACTTTATGAAAGTAAAACTACATTAATTAAAACGCCTATTAGTTGTTAAGGACTTATGTAATCAAATAAGAAATAATAGAAGTGTTTTGAATTATGCAAAACATTTAGGTAAGGTTTGACCCATGAAGGACTCCAAGGGCAACTCCACGACCAGCGCATATCTTGCATGACTTTACACATATCTTTAATTAGGTAATAAGTCCCTTTGTTGATGATCTAGTCTCGATTAACTGAATCAGTACATCGATATCCTTAGGTTAATATTTTATAAACGCTCTTTTTAAATAATAAACGTTTAATAATTATTTACTTATTTGGTGTTCGGTTTGCATAAGTTAACTACTACTACATTACTTAGACACGATTTGATCACAAAAATATTCTCTACTTAACTACAAATTATTTGTCGCTCTTATACTTTTTGTTATGTAAAACATAAATACAAAATAAAAATAGATAAGAGTCGTGTCTTGCTAATTTTAACTTGAAACTGTAAAAAAGACAAGGCCACACTTCAGTGATCACAACTAGGAATTGAAAATAGATGTGAAGTGAACAGTCACCTTTATTTATCCACTAAATCCTATTTATGGAGGCGAATGGCCTGATTACTACATTAGCCGGTCTCAACCTACTGCCCCTAGCATCGTCTAATTGCATAGTTCTACAGTGGTCAGTTTCAAGGATATCTACCATAATTACACTAATATACTTAAAATTGTTCAATATAATTTCAATACTTAATTGAGGCCAGAATTTAATAAACAAAACTTGTATAACTCGGTTACTTTATTAAGTTACATACGAAATACATTATACAGTTTGTAACAGCAATTATGTATTTAAAAAGTATGATGTAAAAAATAACTAAAATATAATAAGGAACCGATAAATTTAGACCAAGTAACACTAAAACATAGTCAATTATTGTTATTGTTTAAGACACGTAAAATACGAACGCCAGTAAATCACAACGACTGCCGGCTCGAGTGCTTTATCTGAGGCAATTTGCAGCTGGAATTCCAATTTACTTTGAAATGAGAGCCCGTTAGGTATCTACCGATATATTTTCCCCTGCACGATAGATTATTTAGATTGAAAATTGTTAAACCCTTTAAGAGTGGGTTATGTACTTTTATTCTAGTTTATTCCCCTTTGAACGCGAACATTATATTTATATTATTTTCTATCTTTCCAGATGTCAGTCCGCTCCAAAAGTAATGGATAGAAGCCACAGTAGATCGGCGTCCCCCCGGGAGCCGGCGCGGCCGCAACACAGGCCCCCCTCGCCGCCCTCGCCGCCCGCCGCCTTCGACAACAGAGCCTACGAGCACGACGACTACGACCCCAACCACAATGACTTCGACTCCACCGGACCCAACCAGAACGGACACACCAAAGATGTCAACGGGGACACAAAAACCCTGGAAGCGGTCAATTTGGAACTTATAAACTTAACGCCCAAGAACGGCACGTCGAAACAAAGGAAAGACGTCGAGGTCGATATGAACACGAGCAACCCGTACGACGAGTACTTCGTGCCGGTCAATGAGCACAGGAAATATATGAGGTTTGTGGTTTTTAATACCTTCGTTTATGTTATCAGTACAATGCACAGGTCGGATTAGTCAGAGGAAGTTACGACTTTATTTTCGGTGACTACGTAAGCAGGAACTAAACGTTTTTCATGTTACGTTACTTAACTTCTTATTTAGTTTTTTGGTGTCAAGTCACATAATAAGTATTGACAGACATTTGACCTAGAGTTTCAAGAATGCGGATAATTTTGTAACAGGACAGATAAAGGAGATAATGGGACTAGAATTCCTGGTCCGAACTAGAAACCGTAAATTTTTATCACTAAACGCAACTATTGCAAGAAACATATTCATTTAAAAAATTAATTCTAATTGATTTGCTGCTAATCTTATCGAAAACTTATGGCCTTTGCTCTTTGCATCAGATTTAATACTAAATTTCGCCCCAAACTGACATAAGAAAATTAATTGGCTGACCACGATCTTTAGCATACATTTTATATTACTTCATTTTTAACTTCGATGTGTAGTATTTTTTAAAGACGCCGCTCAAATAGTATAAATTGGTTTACAATATTCAAAATTTCTGAGTCCATTTTTTATAATAGATTTAAATAAAAAAGACATCAAAAGAAACTGTTTTTACACAATGCATCTCTTAGTTTTTATTCGTAGATATATCCTTATAACCCTATCAATATAATTTGCATACATTATACTAAAATTCCAATATTTTACTACAAATTCGCCCAATATAATCGAAACTATGTAATTTTTCTCTTCATTTTAGTGTTTGTAGAACGAAAAGGCAATCCTATTAAATTGTGTTGTTATTGAAATCACTTGTGTAAGATTATAAGAAAAACGAAGTTGATTATTGCATGTGTTTGCATTAAAATGTTAATTTCGCAATTTTGTTTAGCATAGCTTGCTTCTTAATATTTTGTTTGACCTCTATTCAAGTAAATACATGACTTTTACTAATTGAGTTACTTTAGAATAATATTACGAATAATACAAATTGAGGGTTATGATTATCTGATAAATGGTCAAGTAGACGATTTGTCTCTAAATGGTTATCAACCAACACATTACTCGTATTTGGCATTAAAGCCTTGTACGCACTAGGAAAGTACTTTAGTCGAGTAGCAAATATCTGACCAAAGGATTTACTAATCTATTCTAATAAAATGTTGCTTTTCGGACACGTTTAGTTACTAAATTACTACCCTAGTGCGTAGGTTTAGACTTAAACGAGTCCGAACAGTAGTAAATCTTTTGTTCGGATAAATGCTATTTGCTACTCGACTAAAATGCTATCCTGGTGCGAACAAGGCTTTACAATACATAATACTACGACCAAGTAATTATATCTAATGAATTCTATCATAATCCAGCTCCAGGGTTCGCTGCCTGTTTGTGTAACTGTGACCAATGAACTGTCATATTATATTACTGTATGAAACTTATATTTTAGTCACGTCTTGTTTTATAGCTGTCAATTTATAATATAGGCTGTGAGATAAGACCACATATTTATGACAACTATTAGGCTCTAGATAGTCTTTACAGGATGTCGTCTTTTCAAATTAGTTTATTACATCTTTTGTTGCAATACGTTCCCTTCAATCAATGTCAGGATTATCACCGAGTATCTTAGAGAAAGACTACTGTGATTCTTTTAAATCCCACTGTTAAATATTTTACGAGCCACGTGGAGCCGCGATCATTTCAAACAAAAACATGGCCGGACTTATCTTCGTGTAATATTTAAAGCAAACATATTAAACTTCGCACGTATCGATTACGACGGAAAATTTATCCTATTCGAAAACGAATAATATCAATATTGAGGTACACCGTAAATAAAAATCAAAAAACAGATAACTGGTTTTGAATGACATTCTCAAAGTTGGCACTTATGGAAGGATTAAAAAAAAAACAAGGAATTTTTTTCGGCACACGGATGCGAAAATGAGTAATTATTTGCCATTACACACATGTTGCTGACAAGTGGTTTAAAACACTAATGAGTAGTGACTTAGCAAGTTCAAGGATACGATCTAACCACAAAGATCTTTGAACTTAAAAGTATTTAAGTAAAAACATATCAAGATGTAGCGAATAAATTGAATTTGTGGTAACTATGATTCATTAAAAAACATATCGTATTTTAAATAAATTACTATTTACGTTTTATCATCTAAAACTCCCCAGTCTTTGGCGCTATAATACGTTTATTGCTCTATCTAAAAGCATGACCTGATTCTTCCAATTTGACGTGAATTTAGTGTTATTAAAATCATTGTTTTTATTAGAATAGAATAATGTAAAATAGAATGTGTTTAATCTAAAGAACAATATTTGGTAAACTTTAAAACCGTTGGCAGTAATTTCAAACAAGCTGGCCTTGGGATGCCTACAAGGCGCAAATGCTACTGACGGAGTCCAAACAAACAGCTGACATGAATTTCAATTTTATAACGACATTAATTTTATACTTTGTTACCAATGCAATCAATAATTGCAATGATTTTACGTTTCACTGTAAAATTCCACTGCCGAAAATTCTATTAAAACACGTTTCTATATCATTTTTTAAAAAAAATATGTGCATACGTAAAATCAATAAGAGTTTTTGGATACTAAAACTATGCTATTATCCATTCTTAAGTGCAATCACATGTTTAAATAGTTTAACAGATATTAATTTAACTAACATTACACAGAGATCGACAAGATATTATCACCCTGTAGATAATTCAAACTACATTACGTTTCATTGCATTATCTTATAAAACGAGACAACTTACGCCGAAGGTGGTCTGGTACTGGTTTAACCGTGTGACGTCACGCAGTCGACTAAGGACCGGCCGCTATCTCTATATATTTAAAACTGTACCGAGTAATTATGCCGTGTGTTAAGTAAAAGGCGATTTGAAAGGAATGCAGCCTGCGCCTAATAGCTGTCGCAATAGTCCCCAGCTTTAAATGGTAACATGTAACGGCTGTTCTATTTATGAGAGTAACGATTTTTTTTGCGAATGTAACTGTAGACGTAATTTAACTATGTACGAATAGATTACAGATTTAACTCTGTAACTCGGTAATTATTTTATCTCATCAATATACCTAGAAATAGAATGCAATGATGTTATGTTAATTTGTTAGAAGCGGTGAAAGTAATGCTTATTATTTTGTAATCCAAATTTTAATGCTGCCTAGTGTATACAGTTGGACTTGGCTAAGCGAGAGGCCATGGGACCGCGATATTTGTCTCGCGTATAGCGGTTTCTTATCCAGGTTTGACTTTATAACTAAATGATTAATCAGTAGTACAGTTTTTTGTTTAAAACTTCGACACAATGCTATTCATTCAGAACACAAAAAAGATTCAAATTAAACAACTACATCACTATTCAACAATTAGAAGATGTTTCACGTTTTATTGTAGTTCGATGACCACCTTTGTCAATACAGCTAACAGCTGCTTGTATCTTGACATATGCGCCTTATGTAAATTCATTCCACGAGCCAGACGTTGCTTGGAAAGCTCACCTGTTGAGAATTGCTTAACGCTTATTATTGATACATGATTTTAATAGATACGATTTGAGTGTACAATTAAAGGTAGCCATGAGTTATTCGAATTTATTTAAATACAGTAATTTGAGAATTCTAAATATTATTAAGTTAAAGTTAACTAACGATAAAGGGGAAGCTTAATCTAAATTCAATCGATGATTTAAAAAATTGTAATTATTCCTATTCTGTCGTGACTTTTAAATAATTTATTAGACAAATATGAGATATAAAATAAAGATGGCTCCTTGTAAAATTATAATGCCTACTTGAATAGAATATATAAAGAGCTTATGTAAGTTCAAAGCTCGCCGACAGTCCCACGCAAGTGCGAGTAACCGGAAGTAAAGGAAGTGCGGACCTCACGACATCAACAGTCATTATGCAACATAAGGCACGGTCGTTGCACTAGCCATAGACAAAACTAAGCACGTTCAACCACAGATAAGATATTATTCGTACATGTATGGACTAGTCTTCATGATTGATACTGGCTGGCGATAAGATTTTTTTAACAGGTAAAGTTGTTTAATATTTTCTTGCCTTTACAGTACAAATTAGTTTTTTGTGAATAGCTAGAATTTATAAGTTCCTACATAAAAAATAAGCAACATATTTTAACAAATACTTTTAGGAACGTAAATATTGTAGTTAACTCAGTCATTCGGTTAACAGTTATGTTTCTATTGAACTAAATGTAACAGAAAGCTTTCAAATTCAAAACCCATCGTTAGAATAATGTAGTAAATTAAAATTTCCTCTCTAGAAAGCCGCTTGCATATTTAACAAGACAATGCAAACATCTCGACATGTATATCTGAAAGAAATTCTAAACAATACATTGCACCACAATACACGAATGACTTGCAAAGAACGTTGACAGCGTTCAAAACTCATGTTTGTTTTCGGCTTGTAAAATAAAATAACAACAGTTAAATAAGTAAAATATGTAGTTTTTGTGTCACTTACGATTGCTTTAAACTATTGTATCATGTATTTAGTTTTTGGACTTCAGATATGGCTCAACGGATCTCACGTTTTGCACAGATGTAGAACATAATCTCAAATAACACAGGCTAATAAGTTTTTTTAATTCCACGCTGAAGTCGCGGGCGACAGCTAGTGTAAATAAGGGGCTAGATTTAAAAATAAATCAAAATATGATTCTTTTCTTACTGAGATTCGCTTAGCCAACTACTAGCTAGCTATCAGGTTGTTGTGGGCTTTACAATACACGCGTCAAACAAGCGTGCGTTCCTTACGCATTGCTCATTGCTCATAGTAACGCACAGTCAGTCGCACGATATAATAACAAATGCCAATCGAGTAACATTAAAACTACAACACGTATTGTTAAATTCCAGTTTACAAATGTCCCAGTACAACGTACGCCATATGAATGTTACTTTGGGTTTTACTCGTGGCACTTTTTGTCTCATATCGTTTTTGTTTTTTTCTAAAAAAATAATATGAGGAATGAGAATGTATCAATCTAATTTTCAGTGTAGTCGAAACCTCTTAAATATGTTACAGGTCGAACAGTTTAAAGTCTTGTAAATCCAAATATTCGTTCTATGTATCACTTACGACTTTACGATTCTGATTTAACTTCCATAGATGTAGAACAGGTGAGGTAAAAGGTCAAATAGATTTTTAATTGTTACACATAAATTTTTTAGCAAATAATGCATTCATGTTGCATGTTGCACCCCTATTTCATAATTGTCCACAACCTTATGCTAAGAGTTTATGGTGTTTGTATCTTCACTTACCAATGCTATACGCAG
>QDHC01001247.1:207783-218405 GCA_013186455.1 Papilio dardanus tibullus
CACACGAACTCGCAAACACGTCTGTCATACTAATTATAATTTTATTTACACCGTATACCATCAAAATACAATAAAACTAATAAAATTTTAGTATGTACCACAGACGATACTATACTAGTAAGTACGCAGCAACATACACCGGAAAATGTTTAAAACATTTTCAATGATATTATAATGTCATGTTATTATTCCATTATTTGTTTTCCTTTAATGTTTTTACTATTACATGATTGACCTATAAACTAAGAAATAACAATCGAATTTAATCCTTTATAATCTAATCAAAAGTAAATTAACCTTTAGAGAACTATAAACTTAGAAACGCTATTGCAACATTCCAACTTTATTAATATTTTTCAATAATAATAATGCGAATAAAAACACTATTTGAATGTATTACATGAGGTTATATGACACAAAACATTTAAAATTGTTTGGAATTAACTCTCCCCTATTTCATAATTTTCCACAATCTTATGCTAAGAGTTTATGGTGTTTGTATCTTCACTTACCAATACTATACGCAGTAAATACTGTATATAATTTTTGACAATAACCGGAAAATGTGACCGTATACTACTGCCACTGTAATTTTTTGATAAAAAAACATCCTTTTCATACGCAATAAGTCTTTAAATACTTACTAGATGGATATAAGATATCTAATAATTGCAAAACATTTATTTAAGTAGACATAATCTCTCGATTTGTATTCAAGATTCGAATCCAATACATGACCGCGACTACACGCGGAATAAAAAATAACTTATAGTAAGTAGCCTTTGTGTTGTAGATTGTTCCACATTTGTGTCCAACAATGAAATGCGTTGAATCGGTCTGTTCCTTCTAACAAACATCCATTCAAAAACAATAATATTAGTAAGATTAGTAAACAGATAATGACCTCACATGTTCGATAAAATTCGTTTTGATACAAACAAGTTGAAATGCGTGATATTTTGGTGGGTCTCGTTTATGTCAAGTGTTGCACAACGCTGACCAATGTTTGAATTCACTCACTTGTTTACTATTGTCATGAACAATACAAAAACAACGACTATTCTGTCAATAAGCTCCATGCATTTCAAAAGCAGATAGGTACTTGCCGCCAGGGGAAACCATTGCTAAATAAAATTAAAACTCCAACCGCATAATCGTCATTTTAATGTTCTTCACAAAGGTTTTTATTAAACTTTTATGGATTTGGATTTAGAAGACGATAAAATAATGCATTCAACATTATATTAAGAAACATTTGTTTGCCAAGCTTAAATTCATTCGATTGCTTTGATTCACAATGTATTCAAATTCCGCTTTCAAATTACTGAAGTTAAATTATAATGAAGGTTCTAATTGTTTTCGTACCTTAAAATCGTGAACTGTGCATTGCACCTCCGCATCGCCAGCGGTAGACCGTATCAGAGCTATCAAGTGTACATCCCACTCGTCGTCTTATAATTAAAAAAATAATAACCACAAAGCGTGCAGGATACGTTCCTAACCGTTAAACGCATATTAAGACAAAGCAATTAAAACCATAGGAAGGATGCCACGCCGAATTGAATCCCTTTTCCTTTAACACTGATTAAGGAATTTGTTATATTAGAAACTATAATTAAGGATTTGAAAATATCCTGATTACGATAATTAAGGTAACGTGTGAACAATCGAATATTTTGGGCATGATTAATCAGCATGGAAATTAATTAGCTGAAACAATTTAAATTATTAATTGTGTTATTTGGAAATAACTGCGCCATTTTGCAAGAGAAATATTCAACTAAACCACTCGTGTTCCTGAAAATTAAATTAAATTTAAAAAAAATAGTGAAGCAAAATTCTTCATTCTTTTGTTAAAGTTATCGTTCAAGTGGCAATATACCACCGGCGTAGCGTAGCAAATGAGGGGTTCACGTCGCAAGTCCTGGACCCATAAGACCATAACAAAGCCGAGTTGTGGCGGGGAGGGCACACACCTCAGGACAATGACCCACACCGCACTCTGACTTACCTTATAACAATAACCATCTTACTCTTACTTACGGGACTGTTTCTATCCTTTAATGCTTCTTTGTTTTATTCAGCTCTGTTGGGTAATTGGATGTACTTACGTGCATTTCAAATAGATATTTCTCTATTATTCTTATAGAAAAATGAATTTTCCTTTGTAAGTATTAAAGAATGGCATAACTATTAAAAAGTTCGATAGCAAAAGGAGTATACTTAAATCCTATAACGTTATGCTTTTACCTATCTATATAGAATACGAATGGTCCATAACAATTGCTAAGGTCTGTAATATCCATTTCATATCCTAAATTAGCTACATCATGTTACAAATTCTATTCTTTTCACATTCAAAACATAGTTTTATCATGACAATACGAGAAATTCGTGATGGAAGAAATATTGTAAGACCGTTACAAAATTATTTCATGCATATTATTGAAAACATTATCTGAATTGGACAAAGCATTTTTAGTATATTTGAAGATCAATAAGGACGATTTTTTTTTTCATGCATCTAAAAATATTTCTCATTCTGCCAAATCGTGCGGACGTAGTCAATATAGATTTGGGCTATTATTGCCTTTTTAAATGAAACCGTTAACCTAATTTTAAAGTTATTAATAATAGTTATTATGATGCACATCCACATCGACCTTCGAGTAATTCGAAAACTGCGATTTAATATTTGCTTAGCTGCACGTTATATGAGACATACAGGACAGTGGTTAAACTACTAAACAAAAGTTATGTTTAAAATACTGCATCACCGCATAGTCGACCTTCTTCCCTTGATATAAAGACACTAATTATACGATGTAGTCAATTCGTACGCACTACATTACTTTGTATAATTTCTACAACGTGGAAAGAAATTATAGATTTGATTGCATATTATGTAGAATTAAAGTTTTTATTGAATCGATCACACGTGATACAAGTTAATTTTAATAAATTTATGCAGTGCGAACAATTTAAATATAATAGTTGAATAGTTTGTTAAAAGTGGGCAATCCGTTTGACTAAATGTTCGGGACGCGACCAACAATGAATCTAATTCCCGGAGAAAATCAAATTCTTCTCACGAACGCTCCAAAACCTGATGTAGAAACGTACGTATTACCGTTTTCAAATAACAGTAGCGTTATTATGTGAAACGAATTAACTAATTTGAATTTAAGAAGTTAACTAATGTTAGTAGTGAAAACTTCAGGGGAAAGTCAAAGATTGAAAGTTACAGGATTTTTTAGATATTGCTTGCAATATAAACGTGTGCGAGAACCACTTAATCTACTAAAAGGGTCAGGATCTACGAAGGCTCAAATATACTTGAACATTAAAATACATTACGCCAAGCAACTTCTTGCATGGCTTAATATTTTCACGTTTAACATAAAATAAGAAAATTCAAAGATTTTTTTCTTATTTTCAGAGGCGAAAAATTGTACGTGACAGCGGACAAGAGGGGAGAGAAAGGCGGTTGCAAACGACCGCTGTGCTGGACACTGCTGGGCCTGGTTGTCGCAACCATTGTCGCGCTAATAGTGCTAGCAGCTAGTAAGTATTTGATTATAGGTATTATTTATTATTTGAAAGTTCGTGAATGATCTTCAGTAATAATTCTTGACATCTATCCCAAACCAGGCTATGTATTTAGTGTTTTAATCGCTACGCTAATTAAAAAACGATATCAATACTCTTTCAGCTGGAATACTCTTCACGAACTCTCCCACGCCTCTCGAGCCATATAATGCATCCGTCAGCTCTGCGCGCGCGCTTGGCGGCATCTCCAATGCAATAAGCACCGACCAGAGTCACGAACACGAGAGAGACCACGAAACTGACCAAGGACAAGATGAGAATCATTCTCATGTCCACGGACATAACCACGGCAACAATGAACAGAACAGTGAAAGCGAACAATACGGCGAAAACGACCAAACCACTGAACATGGAAATAATCCGGACCAGGAAAACAGTCAAGAAGATATGAGCCGTGAGAACCAAGAAATTCTACGCACTCAGTATCGAACGACCGCTCCCACGATAGATCAAGGACCACAAATGCAAAACGATGATTCCATCGATCCTTCCTCGGCATCGGAAGAAACGGGCGACAAATCAATCTACGGTAAGTCGAATGACCAGAAAAACATCCATTTTTTCACATACTCACTTAAACATAAAATTAAACCTATTTGTTTTTTGTTACAGTCCCTCGAACTCTAGAAGGAGATCTAAAAATCGATAACGATGATTTCACCGCAGCTCTTGAAGATCCCGAAAGCGATGGTTACAGAGATTTCGTAACCGCATTTGGTCATGCTCTTAAACAAGTATTATACAACAAGAATTCAAAAATAAATAAATTAGAGTATAATGAGAATGATATCGCTCTTGAGATCATTAAAATTAGGTAAACAATATTTCAATTCACTATTCAATTGAAAATACTAACTAATAGTTATATTAATTTCTTTTTTACTTTGTTCACAGACGGGGCTCAATAATTGTTACTTACAGAATCCATTGGGATCCTAAGTACAATAGTCCAACTTCAGACAATCTTCTGACACCAAATACATTAAAAGAGAGTTTGGACTTCTATTTAACACAAAACAACAGAATGATTAGTATCTACCACATAGCTGAAGACGAAATGGCCACTAGGCGGGTTTTAGATATATGTCAAATAAATAAAAACGGCTGTGATTATGGATGCCAGTTTGATAAGAGATCATTAGATTTTACATGCACTTGTCCTCATGGGCAAATAATTGATATGAAACAGCCCAAAAAATGTATGTTACTCTTTGACAATCAGGATCAAATAAATAACAACTTTACATCTGACTCAAGCACGATGACCGCAATCCCGGATGATGCTAAACAGAACACAGAGATTATTTATGGCAAACAAACTGCCCCACCGCTTTCAGAAACTACAACAGAAAATGATTCAGATGTAAACTTCTCACATATATTTGGTAGCTCTTTAAACGAAAATGAGAAACATGTCACAGAAAAACATCAACCCGAGGAAAATAATAATAAAGCTACACAATATATTTCTTTCTTAGAAACCACTACGCATCCGAGCAGTGAAAACACCATGATGGACGATACTTCAAAAAATAATGATCCCGTTGCAGAACCAGAACCTACATCAGAGCCTCAGCCTGAGCTAAAAACTACAGTAGCCCCTTACAGCTTTGATCAAACAACTCCAAACATTGACAGGCAATCAAAACCAACTCTGATGCCTGAATTTACTGGATCTTATAATCCGGAGACCACACCTGAGCCTACTACAGAAAGGTTCTTATATCAAACAACTGAAGTAACTGAAAATGTTCGCTTTAATACCAAAATGGGAAACAACAGAGATTTGAGCGATAATGAAAATCTATCCACTACTGAAGCATCTTCTTCTACTCATCATAGTCAAGTGCAAGTGCATCCTGCGACTACAATAACACCTTTAGAAATAGATACTACTCAAACTGAAATTAAGTCTGAAAAGTATGTTCAAGAAACAACTACGGAAAGTGAGTGGCTTGAAGACTCCAGTGAAAATGTTTCTAAAAGTGAGAGAACCAGTACAGAACAGGTAAGCTCTTCTAAATCATATGAATCCGCATATGAACCTAGTCAGGGGCCAACAACTTTACAAGAAATGGAACCATACACTAGAAGCGGTGTAACAAAAGAAATAAATAACGAAAGAGAACATACTACTAAAGCGGTGTCAATATCACAATTCCTCGGAAAACAACCTAGTGAAGAAACAACAGCTCATAGTCTATCGGAAACGACACCCTCAATATTGACAGGAATAGAAGAAAGTCGTCATTTTTTTAATAATGAGACCACAGACAGTAATATAAGCAGCGAAACGCCACAAAGTTCCACGATATATGTACGTATTGATACGACGACCTCCGCTCTCGAAACTAGTACTGAATATTCCATTGCTAAGCAAACTAAGGACGTAAATATGTTAGATCCAAACTTTATGACAATTCTAAAAAATACAAACAATACTCACTTTGATAATATTAACACGACGACTGAAAAAGACTTTGCTGAGGGCGACATTACATTTGACGCTATCAATAAACTATATAATCGATCATCTAAGTCTTTTGTAAATGAAAAAGGAAATGTTGCAATTGGAACTGAGGTTAACGATATGTTTAAAGAAACAACAGAAACTACAACTAGTGCAGATTGGTTGTCTGAAACAGTCACAGAAATAAATTATCAAGACATCATTGATGAAAATAAAAACAAATTAACAACGGAAGCATCTGCAACGAAATTAGATGAAATAATGAGTCGTGGAATGAATAAAGACGACTTTGAACCGGACTATCTAAATATGGGCTCGAACACCACTAAGAACATAGAACATGACATGCCTCAGTATGGCATGCTCCATGATTACGATAATGATGATTTGGTAATTAAAAGAGTGAAAAACGCACCTAGTTCAATGCTTGAAGAAACTACCATAATGAATGTAGTGGAAATAGCTTCGAAAGAAAACCAAATGGAAGAATTAACTCCTATGCCCACAGTCGAAATGAATAACGATTTTGAAACCACCACTGTAAGTGATTACATATACAAAATGCTAAACGAGTCAAATGAAAACTTGAATACTACAGTAAGTACAACACAACCGGTCCCTCAAGTTTGGGAAAATTCCGAAGACGATAACAATATTATAAAAAATCTGCCGACTTCAATGATAACAGAAGCTGTATCAGACATTACAACTACATTAGCAACAACGACGATAAATTACATTGATGGAAGTAATCATGAAAATATGATAAACGTCACAGAATCGCACCTGCAATCAAGTAACGTTTCTCAAGCAAATAATTTAAATGTAAACATTTATGAAATATCTAGTCATCCTGACAACCATACTACAGAAAAGTCACTAAATCACCAGCCAGCTGAATTTGTAGACCATGAAACGGAGATGAACCCATTTTTACCTGAAATAGAAAATAACAAGAGTCTAGTGAAAAAACTTCAAGAAGGTCACGACTTAGAACCATCGAGTGTAAATGAAACCCAGAATGAAAATACAGAGGATCAGGTGCATCGTGTTTTAGACGAAAGTGCTGTGATAAATAATCAAACAGAAAGCAGTGGGACAACATCAGCACTGACAGAAAGCACATCTGTGAAAGCTGACGATAATGAAGCAATATTAAAAGAAGTGCTTCAAGATGTTGCTTCCAAAGAAGAAAAGTCACAAACATTAGGTGAAAGCAGTAAAGACGGTGAAACTACAACATCTATCGATTCTTTGATCGATAGTGCTAAGGATTCATCACTTCGAAACGATGCTGTACCTTTAACGACGTTTTTATTAGACACTGATGATTTAGACACTACCAAAGATCCTTTTGATAAGGAAAACGTAAAATCTGGAAACGTAGATACTACAATGATGTCGATTGCATTGCCCGAAACTACTACTACAGATAGTAAAATAAAAATAAACGTTGATAATGATATACTTAGTGTAGTACCGATAGAGCCAGAATTTATTAATGGTCAAGAAAATTTGAAGAAGAATTACGACGGAGAGAATATCGCTGAACTTAATCAAATAAGTGATTCACCCAAAAAGAGTGACAGAAGGACACTAGATTCGGACAATACTAACTCTCTAATCTACAATGAGGCGTAGTGTACGTTTGTTTTAGTATTATGCAATAAGTTTGTACATGACTTCATTTCCTGTGATTCTGTCGAAAAATATATTAACTAACATTCTTGGAGAACCGATGTAGTGTTGAATGTGAATTAATGAATGAAAAAATTGGGCATTTTGCTTCTTTTCCGAATTATATTGAGAATTCTTTTTACTATAAAGACAATAAAAATATATTTTGCATTAGACTAGTCAAATTATAATGATCACGATGAAGGTCGTGATGAACTTAGATTATTTATTATTTGAATGTGCTCATACGCATGACCAAAAATCATGGAACATTCACCCTTGCACTAACTCTCACAGAAATACTTTATTGCATTCTATTATAGATTGTTACCATAGATAAATGTATATTATATTAATTTTATTAAAACTTAATTTTGGGATATAGAATAAAAGAAAATATTCGAGAATTAAAAATGATTTTTACTTCTTCAAAGGATACTGCCATGCCTAAATGTGATAACATGGACATAAATTATACCTAATATTATAGTATTTCCACTCGTACATAAATATCAGGAACTTGGTGATATTTAGCGGAAGTGATGTCTGATTGTATAATAATAATTATTATAGATCTTGTTAACTAAGATATATTTTGTATAATATGGTTGAAACTGTAAAGAATTATGTTGTAAATAAATTTAAAGTTAATAATTAACTTATGCTTTTTATTTCAAAGACACGGGTGACTCGCTATATCTTGTATAACATTGCTAAACATTTTTTAACGAAAACACATTTATTTACTGAACCAAAAGATTTCTAAATCTAAATTAATGAATATTAATCTATTTCTGTAAAAAAAAAATGCACTCTTATTCTCTTATGAGCCGATGCCAAATAAAAACATAAAACTTAAAATATGAAAAAGGTATGAAAGTAAAAAAAATATAATTATAGTATGTGTTTTAATTAAAAACAATATGAATTAAAAATTCTATGGATTCATTGTATGGCACTCGTTGATTATCGTGCATATTTTTTTAATAAATCTCACTTATAGCAATAGATAATAAGGCACTTCTAGAAGAATAAAGAGAAATCACAGACACATCGTAGAATCACTTGGTTGAGGAGTAATTTCTTCCATTTCTTGATTTATCATTTGTTGGTCATCCATCGACATTTTGGCACACAGACAATCATCACTTATCGTTCCGTTTCCACTAACTATGCAAGTGCCTAGAATTGCCTTGCAACTATTAAAAGGAATTTCGACATCAGATTTACTTTTATACTTTGGTTTTGTATTAACTATGCTTTCGAAATCTGAATCAATAGTGTTAATCACTTTAATAATACCATTAACGCCATATTCAAATTCCGGCATACAGTCGTTATTTACTTTCAAATCTATTATTTTGTCTGGATTATTAACGTTTGAACAAGCGCAACCATCGCATGTATTTATTGCATTATTTTCAATTACATCGAGTAATGTTTCATTTTCTTTTTTTGTATCTTCATTATTAACTTTAATTATTTGATCACATAAACAGTTTCCGTTTCCACTCGTATCTCCAGTGACTAAACATTTGCCTAAAACTGATCTACATGTGTTTGCAAATGCTATGGGGCCATTATCATTCAAATTTTCTATACCATCTTGACTTTCGTCTAATATTTCTGGTAATTGACTGCCAGATAGGTCTATATTTATATTATTTTCTTCGGTAATCTCATTGTCTTCCGAAAATAAAGGTAAATCGAAGCTGCTAGGGGAACATGGATCACCTAAAATTGTATAAAAAATATGCTAAAGTCGAAATAAAAACCGGAATAATGTTAATTATTATATAATATTTTTTATAAATCATTTCCAGACATAAAATATGCTATGTGCCTCTACATATTGTAAATTACAAAATTACTAAAAATAATCCGTACATACCTCCAGAAGAAGCAGTATTGACGAAAATATCAGATGGCTCTGTATTTGTAGGTTGTTTTTCTACAAAAAAAAAATACATTTTGTAAAGGAATTGTTTAAAGCAATAACATTAGACTACCAAAAAATATACTTACTATGTCGATCATAGTGTCTCTTCCTAGCAGATTCAGAATTAAACTTTTTCGTACAGTTGGGCATTTCACATAACAACCTCTTACTTTCTTCATGAGTTTTCATATGTACCTTTAAATTGTGCGATTGGATAAAACCTGGAAAGCAAGATGAATACAGCGAAATTGAAAAAAAAAACAAATGGTAACCTAAGTCCTAGAGAGATAAATAGCCCACATATTTGGCACGGATCTGGTAAATCTTGCTTTCTCTACGTCTACATTCTATGCTTACTGCAATGATTATATATTTTTAAGTAGATGAAAAATTCATTACTTAGATTGGTAAACTATGATCATAGAGGCAGGTTGAATAGAAGAGGACTCATATTTCAAACTTTTTATTATTATTATATTTCCATATTCTTAAAGACCAGCAACATAGTTGTGGTTCCTCAAATGTCAAAGCGTCCATAGCTGTTGAAGACCACCTCGGTGATCCAGCCGCTCGTTTGCTATATTTGCTACATTATTTTATAATAAAAAAATGTTTCAAATCCAAAAACTGAACTTATACATAGCTTATATCCAATGAAGATCTATATAAACTAATTTTATATCAAAATAGCTTTAATTGCCACTTTGTTACAGTTTAGTTACTATTATAAAATACTAGCAATATTTTTCTTTAGGTTATAAGATAACAATAGTATGACATAACTCCATGTTGTTCATCATACTTTATTACTATAAAATATGATCAATTATGACTTAACTTCATTATTACATCCTAGAGTCAATAGTTCTAGAACAGTTATTAATACTTGAGTATGTCTTTTACCTATATTTCTTTTAAATAGGTATA
>QDHC01001247.1:236389-255307 GCA_013186455.1 Papilio dardanus tibullus
TGCAATACCAGAGGAACTAGTAGACGATTGCCAGCCATCAAGGTGGTGCGGATGGAAACTGGCGGTCTGTCTAGTCGTCCGAAGACGGAACTTGTTTATTTGTTTTAGTGGTGTTGCATAGCTAATGTCTCTATCATTTTATGTAAGAATGTATTTTTTTTAGTTTGGATGGTGGCTAAATGACACATCACTATCTGGTGAAACTTGGTATCGTTTAGAACAAAGATTTCCACAACCTTCTTCTCCGTATTCATTAGCCCTTGATAAAGAACGTAAAGTTAATAAATATGCGACACTATTTTAGAGACTAAAAAGTATTTATAATTTTAGTTTTAGATATGAAGAAAACATTATACATTATGTGAGAAGTAAATATTTTTACGTTGTACAAGTTTTTAATAAATAAGATTCGTTTCAGTTGAAAAAGTTTTTATATTTTTCATCCTAAGGACCCCAAGTATGGTATTTTACCGGCTTAATTAGAATAAGCATTGCGAAAAAACGAGAAGCTTATCGCCACATTAGATATTAATGTCAATGATGCTAAGCTTTATTAGACTGAGATCGCGATAAGCTTAGTGACTGAAGTCGGAGCAAAGGTCCGTTTTTATCGCGCACTCGATCTAATAAAGCCGAAGCATAACACATAATTGCTCTTTGACAAAGTGACCAACCTTTGTCAGTAATCTGTGCCCCATCTGTCATTCTTTTTCTTTCGCGTTCTTTCGGTCTGGACGTTAAAGTGAGGAGAGGTTATTCCTTTCAAAATGTAAGTTTAATTCCAAGAAAATCTGGATAATCATTTTACTTACAATGTTGTTTGTTTTATTTACATATAATTTATTATAAAATAATGTTTAGTAATGCTGTATTTCTTAAAATTACCTTTGTTACAATTTAACCTCAAAATTATTTCAGGTCGAAAGTGTCGCGTGATACGCTTTACGAGTGCGTAAATGCCGTTCTCCAGTCTTCAAAAGACAAGAAGCGAAACTTCTTGGAGACAGTCGAATTGCAAATCGGTCTGAAGAACTATGACCCCCAGAAGGACAAGCGTTTCTCCGGCACTGTCAAGTATGTTTACCTGGAAAGAGCATTTTCGTGGACATGATCCATCTTAAACGTGTTTTATCCAAAGTACTTGCTATTATAAAAGTGCATCAACATCTGCGCAGTATTAATTGTCCTCTAAAATGTGTCTGGACAGGGAGTCAGCTTATCTGACGGGACTCTAACCCTGAGTCCTTAAATATTGGGTAGGTTTGCCTTTGGTATACCGAAATAGATTAAAGGTTCAGTGATGCTATTCAGGAATGAGGTATGAGCTATGAATTGAGATTTTGGTAGCTTAGAAAATATCATTCATATTGTTAAATAGTAATTAATTACATATATACTTTTAATTTTACAGAATTATTAAATCATCTCTCTCATGTTTAACTTTGAGTCTAAATGATGCTTTTGCATGTATTACCTGACTAATGATGTCATTAAACCACACTGACTGTTATCTTCTGAAGATTGTGATGATATTATAGAGTCAAGTATTTATATGAACAACTTTTTAGGCTCAAGTACATCCCGAGACCAAAGATGCAAGTTTGTGTTCTTGGAGACCAGCAGCACTGTGATGAGGCCAAAACCTTAGAAGTTCCGTGTATGGATGCCGAGGCTTTGAAGAAGCTGAACAAGAACAAAAAGCTTGTCAAGAAATTGGCTAAGAAGTAAGTTTTACCTTATAAATGTCATATTTGTGTTCTCAATTATAAACTAATTAATTTATATATTTAAGCTTAACATCCTAAAAATATTTTCAGTCTTAGCTTTAAAAAAAATGTAATATAAATGTTGTTTTCCAGGTATGATGCTTTCCTTGCATCTGAATCCCTCATCAAACAGGTGCCACGTCTGCTGGGTCCAGGTTTGAACAAGGCTGGCAAGTTCCCTGGTCTTCTCTCTCACCAAGAGTCCATGACTCAGAAGATCGATGAAGTGAAGGCTACTATCAAGTTCCAGATGAAGAAGGTGAGAACACTTTTATTTATAAAGTTGCTATGTTAATTTGCAATAAAATTGACATTTAACCGTGAATTTTCAACGTCGAGAAGCTTCTCAAATAAATGTAATGTTTACAGGTACTCTGCCTGTCTGTGGCGGTGGGCCATGTGGACATGACTCCTGATGAATTAGCACAAAATGTCCATTTATCAATCAACTTCCTTGTTTCCCTGTTGAAAAAGCACTGGCAGAATGTGAGGTCACTGCATATGAAGTCTACGATGGGCCCACCTCAGAGGCTGTACTAATTGTATTTGCCAATAAAAATTGACTTTACAAACTTAGTTCTTTTATTCATTCATCTATTCAACATCAGTCTACATTAAATTACCACACTATTATTACACGAAACGCTGGCAAATTGCTGGGATTACAGATTAAAAAAAATATTGATTTTTATATTTTTTAATACTTTTAAAATACATAACTTATACTATGTCGCTAACACTTTTAGAATCTGGTTCTAACAGTTCGTCGTCGCTGTCGTCTGCGTCCACGTCTTCTGGCAGCTGGTCGTCACAGTCTTCAACTGTGTCTTCACTCTCAACACTTTGTTGCGTCTGAATTACTTCACCATGAATATTTTTATTTTTCAAATTACCCAACCAAAATGCTTCAGAGCATTTATTAGCGACTAGTACAGCTTTCACTTTATAGATTAATGTTTCGAGCAACTGCCTTATATAGGGGACTTTACTCATCAGCACTGTATCTTTTTTCAACCTTGAGTGACAGCACAAAGATTGTAAAAACCTTGTTGATTGCTGCAAAAGTTGTAAAATTTCCAATATTTCTTGAGTGTTGCTTTTAAATTCCGCTTCTAATATAGGAATGCCTTTCGATATAAACATTTTGATAATAGGTATAGACTTTTTTAAAAATGCAGATAAAACATTTCGATTTTCAAGACTTTTTGATATACCAGACATACATTTCATTATAGTGACTACGTCTTTCCAGAGATTTAGATGTTCAGAGTTACTCAAGTTTTGGTTTAAATGAGTCTTTGTTACTTCATATAGTGCATTACCTAAATTTCTGTATAAAACGGGAAAATTTACTTTATTAATGGATTTAAATGTGCTGAGAGTGTCATTTTTACTTTTTAGATCTTGTATGTTCGCTGCAACTTCCACTGTTATTGCTTTAAGAGCCACAATGTCGTTATTATATAGGAATGTGCTTGCTAGCCTATCTACATACTGGTTGAAAACAAATCCTTTTTCTATGGATCCATCAGGGCTTTTCCACTGTGTAGATAAAAAGTCGGAAGCAACATTTCTTAAGATTATTGATAGTTGTATGTTACTACAATGCTCTTGTAAAACTATTAAAAATTCCAATAAAGCAGCAGCAATTGAAATTTGTACACAATACTTTTCATGTTTTTGTAAATATTTGGCAATATTTAAAACACAATCTTTTAATGAAACAGTATCTTTGCACTCTGCACTGGCTACTGTTCTTAAAGAAGTCTTAAGTAAAGTATTATGTTGAGTTTTAAATCCAATCCATTTGAAATAAACAGTTAGAATATTATAAATAATCTCCAAGCAACTAAGGTACTCAATAGTTTTCACGCAATATTCAATTTCATTCATTTGAAGAACATTTTTATCCAAGTAAGTAGTAATTGCATTTAAATGGTTTAATAATTTTGGTAGTGTTCTATTTATTGTCTTTGCACAGTCTTCTGCCTTCTTGGCGTTATATGCCTCACCTACTTCTTGTTTGGAAAGGAAAGTGTCTCTTTTAATTTTTGATACCAAGGTTTCTTCTAAGTATTGTTTGATAGATTTCAATAGGAATTGTAAAGTTTTGACCATTTCACTGTCTTCTTCAAGGTCAATATCTAGTAAATTAATAAGGTTTAAATTCATTTTTCTAATAGGTAAAGTTTGCATTAGTTGTAGTTGATTTTTTATTGAAGGATGGTTATCCTGAGTGAATTGTGATCTTATAGTTTCAGGCAAAACTGTGTCATTTAAATTTCGTTTTTTGTTTTGAGAATTTGTAGGTTTTTTTCCAGAGCAATTGACGCTGTGGCCATACAAAATACTTTTTGTTGGCTTATAAGATATCTTAGATACTGTTAAAATTTTTACAATCAAATCTTCTATTTCTTCAATATTTGCTATTCTCTTAATCATATGCTCTCTAAGAATTAAATCAGTTTGTGTTGAAAAGGCATTAAGAAGTTCCCTGAACCAATTTACACAGTGAAGTAAGCAGTCTATAATGGAGCTTATGGTATTAGTTTCCATTTCTTTAACTTCATCAATATTAACCTTGGGCATAACGACGGGACTCCCCAGCAGTTTGTCTATACTACATAGCTTTCCCTCATCTTTCCTATAAAGTAATGTCTGCAGAAGTTTCAACAGTGGAGATAAAATGGCAATACTGACATCTCCTTTACTGTTAAGTGCCAATCCAGCAATATTTATAGCTATTAATTGGTCTACATCACTTTCATCTAATAAACAGTATTGCATTGATAATTTTAGTTCTCCTATTCTTTCTGATTCAATAGAATCAACAATGAAGATATTTTCTAAATCAGTGGTAATAGCATCAGTCAACCATCCCAAAAAGTGTTTGTTAATGCTATCTGTAGAGTTAATTATACAACATAATTCATCAAAGTAAAAAGCTATTATTTCAGGAAAAGGTTTGATATTGCGACTTATTAGTTCAATAATTTGGGTTGCTTCCTGAAGATCACCTTCTAATGAATGAATAAAGGTTGAATAATTCATATCATCTGGCAATTCTAATGCATCTTGCTCATTGCTATGACTTGCCATTAAATATTTCACAGCATGGACACCAGCAAGGATTCCTTGTTTTTTTAAGGAGGGTAAGTAGCTGTCTAGTTGTTTTCTTATAATCATGTGAATGTCATCACGAATAAGAGAGTTTTCACATTTGTATGCAAGTGCACAAATCAAATTCATCGCTGATCTTATTTCTGCTACTGTCATATCATCCGTTCTATCCAGCAATGTTAGCATTTGAAGACACTGAGGCTTCAACAATGATATATCTTTGGATGCAACATCATTTAATATTTCAAGTGTATTCATAACAACTGACTTATAATAAAAACCTAACTGAAAAAGCTCAGCAACAATAGTTTGGCAATATTCATCTAAATGAGATAGCATCAACATGTAAATATGGGAAGCAAATGCCTGTAGTATAGGATCAGTTTTTGATTTAAGAAAAGTGTTTGTCAAGCCAATTAAGTCTTTAAGATGATTTTTTAAAATTGGCGTGTACTTCTCAAAAACTTCATCTAATAAATTTTCCTTCAAAACATTTAACTTGACCTGTTTCTTCAATACATTTTCCAATTGCTTTTGCCTTTCTTGAGAAGTTGAATATAATATTAGTGCAATGATAAAATCAAATGGTTTGTGATCTGTATTAATTTTACAATTTGTGATGACTTTTAACCATGCATTAGAGATCAACTTACAAGATATCATTGATTGTCTAATAGCATTTGCTGTGAGTACTTGACTTGAAGCAATCTCTTGTGCGGAGGCAAAAGCTGTAGACCAACCTATACCATTTCTTAATCCTTGTACAGCATTTAAATAGCCATTTTCATTCATTCTACCAGGTGTTAGTAGAACTTTCACAAAACATGGGAAGTAACTACATTTAGTCAAACCCAGCAGAATGTTCAAAGTTTTCTCTTGAATTTGTTCATATTGCTCATCTGAGAGACAAAGACATGAAACACAATCCAGAACAGCGGGGATCAGGTCATGATCCTCACATATTATTCTAAATAATTCTACGGCTACATTGTTATGTTCTTGAGCATCTAAAACTGGAATGGCTGTTATAATTTCGACACGTACCATTTTTTCTCTTGAAATTTCTAGTAAATTAATAAGATGTGATGCCATTTCCTTACTATTAATTAAGCAATCTAATGATGACACACATTTTAAAATCATTTGTATCCATAGCAGGGAATTCGATTCAGCAGTTAAATCTATTGTCTTTGTAAATACATAATCAATTAATTTCTGCTGCAGGATTGGTACACTGAGTAATATTATAAGGACACTTTGTTTAATCAAACGTTCACTTGATCCATTTCCTACAATTTCCACAACATTCGGAAACAAATAATGTTTAAAAATGACAAGATTTTCACATTTCTTAGTGAAATCTTCAATAAACTGTGATGCATTTCTGGGGTAGTCAAAATGTTTTTGGAGATTCTTTTTAATGTTACGAATTATATAAATTGTTTCATGTTTTGCTATGATTTTTTCTGGTGGATCATTTAAGATAAGACCACTTTCCTGTAAGGTCTTCTGAAAATAAGATATTGCAACGGTTCTTGTTCTCTTCTTTTGGCTACTTTCAGATTTTTGGTTCTGCGAAGTTTGTCTTTTCAAGCTCATTTTTAAAAATTTTCAAATCCAATTGAGATTTACTCGACTTATTATTATAAAATCGTCATAAATAAATCACTGCACTGTAAGCTTAAATTAGTTTTTTTTCAACTTTTTCTTTATTATGTTATTTATTGTTCACAAAATAGGCGTTTTCAGTTTGTAATTTAAAAATTTTGTATTATTGTAACTCGTACTTAGTTTGACATTTGTCATAGAGAAGGTAGCAATATAAAAAAATATATACATACACAGATTACTTAAAACTTAATCACATATTAAAAGAAGCCGATGTTATAGCACCTTTTAAAAGGGTGGTGGTACGTGGTTCTGTGTGGTATTCTTTACTTCTTTTATCAACTTAAATTAGCAACCAATGTTTTATTTAAGAATTCCTAACCCTATGGCTTCATTAGACAGAGTTCCCGAAAAAAACAAGATTTAGGCCGTTTTTGCGTAAAATGGTCGAATGAAGCCGTAGGGTAAGGTGCAGTTTAGGAGTTTTCATCCTAAAGGCGTAGAGGTCACGACGGGACAACTTACTCTTTGCCTTAAGCTGTCAAAAAATAGAAATGTTAAGTCAAAATTTGACTGTCAAATAATATATTTTTTTGTAAATTGCAAGAGCTTTGAAGAGTGTAAATTATGTTCAAATAAGAATATTCGAAACATTAAGAGATCATTTTAATTTAAAATATGAATTTAAACATATGTAACGTTGGGAAGATTGTCTGGAAGTCTCAGTCTGTTCCAGGTTATGGGGTATGTATTCTAGGATTTTAAATAATATCTATTAAAGTATAATATCTATATAGTAATAGTTGTATTTATATGTCTTTGCTAAAATATATGTATTTAATGTGATAACAAAATCAATTTCTTTACAATTATTTTACAGTTCCAGCAAGTTAGAAACAAATGGGCCAATAGTCTTATGATTCGTGATGTGAAAAGACGGCGAATGAGTGCTGAAAACTTTTTGGAAAGAACTAGAATTAATGCAATGAGAAGAAATGATGTGTTACCAGTTGAAATTAGAGAGCTCGCTGATAAAGATATTAATAAGTTTGAGATGAATGCTATTCCTTTGAGGATAAATAACAGATGTGTCATCACGTCCAGGTTTGTAGAAACAAGACATAAATTTAACATAACTAAATATTCATTGTATTGGTCATGTTGTCTATTGGTATGGACATATAACTCAGCCCTTTAAAAATACCCCTTATCAGACAAATTATTTTATCCTCTTTATAACACATCTTTTACAATCACAAATTGTTTCTTTTGTTCGATATTGTAATGTTTTATTTTGTTTCAGACCCCGGGGGATAGTACCTGAATGGAGAATGAGCCGTATTGTATGGCGCCACTTAGCTGACTACAATAAACTCTCAGGTGTCCAGCGAGCTATGTGGGGATAATTTTATTTTTTTAGTTCAGTAGATTATAAATTTGTTTAGAAACCATAATTTATTTTATTTATATTGTTCCTTATCAGTAGTACCCAATTAAATGTATGGAATAAAATCCATAAAGGTGATAAAATTAGGCCTACAGATAAGACTTATTCACTTTATCCGAAATTTATTTTAGTTTTAAATTACAATGGCCATAACTCATCTATAAAATCATTGAAAGATTTTTAATGGAAATATTTTAGAGACTTTAATAAACATTGGAGAAAAATAAAACACAAGTTTCAGTAGTTTTACTTTTTTTTATAAAGTTTTATTTCCTTACAACTAAATAAGCTTCATGAAGGTTAACAATGGAATACCATAATGTTAAGGTAAAGCTTTTTAGTCAAACAGACCTGAAACAAAAAGAAATGTATTAAAATATTGTTCATTTTAAATTCACATACTTTTGCATAAAGAGTTTCTCAGTAATATTTTTTGTCAATCATTATAATGTCTGAAGCTAATACATGCTAAACATCATTGAAAACCTAAACAAAACCTTTCTATGCATTTTTATTATAAATAAGATTTAACATGAGTTGCTCATGAGTGTATAATTTAGAGTAAATAAAAAACTACATGTACAATATAACACAATTACATAGATTAGAACATAAGGAGGATTCTAGATGCTTTACAAAATGACTACAAACTAAAACATTGAATTAAATAATATTGAACTTACCGAAGCCCATGTCATCATCAGACTCTTCAGGTTCTTCCTCCTTCTTCTCTTCCTTGGCGGGTTCTGAGGATGGCGCGGCAGCGGACGCGGCGGCGGGAGCACCGCCTGGCGCGGCCGCGGCTCCCACGCCTGATCCGATGTTCGTGATCAGGTCACGCACATTTACACCCTCCAAAGCCTTGGCGAACAATCCAGGCCAATAAGGCTCAACATCCACGCCGGCAGCTTTCAGTATGGTAGAGATCTTCTCACCCTATAAACAAAACATGTTTACATATCATACGCGATCGTGATCACTAAAATATACGAACATCCACTAACTAATAGACATAAATATAAATTTAAATCATCTTCATGGTAAAATTATTAGTTGCTTTTACAGATTTTACTGGATATAAACTATTACAAGAACTAACCTATAATAATAATTACATTGTTGTACTTACAGTTACAGCAACATCATCATCTACTAAGATGAGAGCGGAGTAAACGCAAGCTAATTCAGCCTTTGATGCCATTTTTTATTATTTAGTGCAAGTCGCCGAGTGGCCTTAGCTCAGAGAGAACAAGCACGTTTGATTTCTTGATTTCGAAAAGAAATAGAAAGAACGTCAAGCTGTCAATCCATGAATTCGCATTTGACGTGTTGGGTTGGTGTTGCCAACTTGGAAGAGGTTCAAAGAGTACATATCGTAAACTTTTATTAATTTTAAAAAAGAAAAACAGGTTTCGTGTTATTTATGAAATAAAAAAATACTTTGTCCATTTATCTTATGGTCGTGTGATTATAAAAATAAAATGTTACCGAACTTGAAGTTCATAATAACCTTATTATTCCTAGGCTTCATTAGACAGAGTTCGTGATAATAGTGGACTTCACCGATGCAAAATGTCCGTTTTTATCGCGATTTCGGTTTAATGAAGCCAAAGCATTACAAGCCTTTTTTGTTTTTAAAATGAAACAATAATAAAAATCCTTCTTAAATCAAGTAATTTAATAGAGAACATAATTTTATTCTGAGATTAACAATTATAATAAACTTTAAATAATACATGTATAATAATTTTATTAAATTAGGCTGTAAAAGATTTTAAGTACAATTAACTATTAATACATTTAAATCATGTACATATAATGACAAGCAATTTATTACTAAACATTATAACAAACAATATGTATAAGAAAATAATTATACCTATGCATGGGATCAAAATATTTGGTGTTTTATTCATTTGAGATCAAATAAATAGACGAAGCCATGTTTTAAATCCTTAAAAATTGACTCCCTTAGATTTGACTGACAATGTTCAGTAAAGAAGTTGATTATAGTATTTATAAATCCCATGAGAATAAATGATGTTTTACTAACATATCTCTTACACCTTCCTTTAATGGCTGGTTTTGTGTATCTTTCTTTAATGGGAGTTCCCATTCGGGATTCAGATTAAATCCAAATTGTGAAAGTATTCTTAGTTCACACTTTATTTGAACCCATCCTGGTGAATTTATAAAAGACCATGGATGATACCATTTTTGAACAACATCTACACAAGAGCATAAAACTTCAAGCCATAAGTGCAAAGCTTCTTCATTTAATCCCATGCAAATTAAAGTCCTTAGTTTAACATCCATTTGGGCATGAGCATTGTCATGTGATAGGTTTATAGCCTGAACACATCTATACAATAACTCTTCTGGTGTTAAAACCTTGCCTTCCTCATCTAGACGGTATGTTTTGCACAAGACTAAGCGACTGTAAACTGAATTAAAATCTTTTTCAACCTCTCTAGAAGATGCCTCTTCAATAAATAACCATGGGTGACAGGGTCCATCTAAGAAACTAGGTTTCTTTATTCCATGCAATAAAACTCTTTTGAAAGCAGGTGCCAAAACACCTCTTACCAAATGTGCAGCTTTTTCTGTTATAGAATCATCACCAGCTCTGCTGTACTTAACACCCTTCTCATCTAAAAATGTTACAAATCTGGCTGGAAACCAACCCCTAAGGCCATTAAGCTCTCCAATCCAGCAGTGTTCGTCTCTGGAACTGATTACCTCAATTACATCATTCTTTCTAAAGCCTAACTCATCTCCGTCCCTTCTCTCAAAGTCTAACAACGCCTTTGCCCGTCTTCTCTTGCTTTTTGATACATTTACATACCTTTCTCTATCAGCAGCATGACTTTGCATTGTATAGTCTGCTGTTAATTGAACTTCAGATTGCAGTTGTGGCTCTAGAGTTAAAAAATGACGAGCAACCTGCAAAATGGCTTCTCTAAGGTCTACAAGAATTTCAGTTTGCTTTACATTCTTAGATACAGCATCTTCATTATTACTATCATCACCAAATAAGATAGTCTGTATTACTGATTTACTTCTTTTAATCTGTCTCCTTTGAAGATGCTGTTTTGGTAAGTTAGGGACTGCATTTGGGTTACCAACTAAAGCACCTTGATCAGCCATAAGATATGCCAAATGTCTTCTTCTATGTGTTTCAATTAGGGCCGGGCTCAAGGTGTCACCACAGACCTCATCAATTGTCTTTATAAGTAAATTAACATCATCAATTTCCCCAGGTATATCAGATAAGGCATTGAATATTTGAGCCGAGTTTGATATCTCTGTGAACCTATTTTCCTTTATCTTTAGCATGGCAAGAGTAACTTTAAAAAGTACTATAGATCCTTCAAAAAAGAATAGGTCCCATATTCTTAACAATATTTTCATATGAACTACATTAGCATAAAGGGTTAAAAACCAGTGCATAGTTATAAGAGAAAGCTCTATATCATGTGCATTGAGGACCTGATCTATACCCGGTAGATATGTAGAAATTAAACTTCTCAGAACTTTTTGATCTGCTTGTATGCCAATTAATGTAGATGAGTAATAAGATGCGGGTAACAGATCTTCAACTGTAGTACACATTATCCAAAAAGCCTCCTCTTCCTCCATCAGCAGTAAGAGTGAAGCCGCAATCATTCCTGTACCTTGACAATACCCAATGTCTGGGTAAAGCCATGCCAATGCTCTGAGAATACGACGAAGTCTAGGGACACCAGTACTAGTTGGATGTGAAAAACATACATTGTTAGGCAGAATTTGGACCAAATCCTTTTCAATTTGCTTACTAGTCACTAAACCCTCATCACTAGATGCTTTTACTATTTCATGATATGTAATTTCTGTAGTTGCCCTTTTTTTATTAGCGCCACAAAGATGCATCCATACTTGTGGACGTAACATATGGGGGACACCCTCCTTTACCATCTGCTGTAATTTTTCAGATTTCGAGAATTTACCTTCACTCTCGGAAAAACTTATTTCCTTGCTATAAAACTCCCATTGGAGACGGTGATGATCTTCCTCTTGAACAGCTGTTGACGTTAATTTGTCTGATATTTCCAATCCCTCTTCATCGTCAACGCAAAAACCAAATTCATCAAATCGATAATCCGGAAGACCACCTTGACCTTCAGACTCGGGTTGTGCTAGCTTTGCCATTATATCTTGAGGTACCATACTTTGTGTAAGGGAGGAAAAAGGCCCACCTGGCGCTGGCAGCAATTCATCAGCAATATTCAATCCACGTATAGCATCAATTACATCTTCTGGGTCATCGTCTGCTAATGATGCACTTATTTTACGTTCGTGATCTTCGCGGCCTACGTAACCTACATGATCTCTTGAACTAAACAAAGATTTAGCTAAGTTCATTTTTTTGTTGTACTTTGACCGTAAAAATACAAAACTAATCTGATATTAAAAATTATAATAATTTACTTGACTTGACTTGTACAGAACAATAAATTAAATTGTCACCAAATTGTCACTTTCTCTTTGGTACTTTATTTTTTTGTTTCGTACCCAATATTGGTATTGCAAGATATTTACTTAAAAACTACTAATAGGTACTATTTGTTGATTATGTTGAAAAATCTTTGTTTTAGGTTACAAAGATATTTTATTTTTAAAATTGCGATTGCGAGTGATCATTCTTTCTTTTGGCTATTTACTTTTTCAAATATCTTTAATGGGACATTTTTTGCCCCGACCTGGATTTTTCATTATCTATTAAAATTAATTAAGGCAGAGTAGAAAATATTTTTACTCTGTCTTCTTTGCCTGTCAAAAAAATAATTGTCAAAAATTGTAGCAAGAAAAGAAAATAAGAAAGATATTAAGAAAAGAATAACATACAATACAAATTCCAATACAGTTTTATTGTTACTGTGACCACGTTTGTAATTATTGTGCACTATTTTTTTTTCGTAAGGTATTAATTGGGATGCTTTGGTTTACATGTTATGACTACATGTTAAAAGAAGAAGCGATCCTGCTACGAGATTATCATTTTTCACCATCTTCGGTGTGTTAAAGGACAATCTATATTAAATAATTATTGCAGCACTTAGTTTTAGGTAAGGACATTTATTTTGTTTTACATGTCTTAATGTTCACTCAAGATGATTCGCTGACACATAATTTTAAAAGGGTTTCATCACAGTTTTAACTCTTAAAAAATCATGTAAAAGCGCCAAAAGGGATATGGTTCATATACACATCAAGATATGTATTAAATATGTTTAAATAGGGTGTAGATGAGATATTTTTTGATGTATGTAATTATATAAGAGTGTATGTATGATGAAGAAAAAGAGTTAAAATAGAAAGATATGGCTTAGTAAATGTTAGTAATAACATATTCAGAAGAAAGCAGAAATATTCAATTTCAAAAGTAAAGTTTTGGATAATAGTGAATAGTTGAAATTGGTATTTAGAAATTAAAAGTTTAATCAAATTTAATTTGGGCAATGGATTTGGAACAATGTGTGTAAAGTAATTAAACAAATTTATTCAAACATAGGATGGCAGTTAAAAAATGTTGTATTGAAAACTGTCAGTCATGCTCGACAAGAGAGGAAGATGTCGGGGTAACATATCACAAATACCCAAAAGACGATAGATTGTGTCACACATGGATAACAATTACACGAAACAAACAATTTGATATATCAACAACATCATATGTGTGTTCACGACACTTTCGTAAAAGAGATTTTCAAGTTTACAAGGACTGTAAATATGTTTTAAAGTCAGGTATTCAATTTGTCAGTAGTAGTTACGCCACAAAGACATTTTTCGTTACATGAGGCTTTGACACAATTTTATTTTGCATTTAGTAGTTAATGCATGGTACTTAACATGTATATAAAATTAATTCTACATAGCTTTATTTGTATTGCAGATGCAGTGCCGTCAATATTCCCATGGGACAATAAAGCAGCAAATATGAATTCAACTGAAGCTAATCAATCATCATCGAACCAAAATGATTATGAAATGGAAAACTTAGATGCTATTAAGAAATTTATAGAAGATCAAGCTAAGGAAATTGAAGTCCAGAAATGTGAGGAGATACCTCCTGCCGATGAAAAGATAGATAAGGAGGGTAGAGATAGAATAAATGATGAATTAAGTGCAATTGAAATGCAAGAGGAACCATTGACGGTAGCCACGAGTGTAATGGATCTTATACTGAGCCAATCTGAAGCAAGAATGTTAACTAAAAAGGAAGACAAAGATTTTGATAACAACAGTCCGGAAGAAAAGGGTATGATCTAAAACATATAAGTCTGTTTTTTAACAATTTTCTAAATAGCTTTATTATTGTATGCATTTTATATTTATGTAGTAAATGTTCGTAATTTTCAAAAATTAAGTCTTTTTACACTTTTTTCTAAGTTATTTTATTTCAGGTAATAATACGGCTTTATCAGTTGGTTCTAAAGTAGAAGCAAAAGATTTTGAAGAATTTTGGCATCCGGCTGAAATTATTGAAGTAGATTATGATGAAATGGAAGTACTCGTGCATTATGATAATGCCTCTAAAAAGTGATTATTTTTTTAAATATTATAATAACTAGTTTTTTTTTAATTCACTAATTAATATTTCGTACAGAATTAGTTAAAAGGATTTGAAGAGAGATTGTGTTTTATGTTGTAATGGCAAGAAATATATAACTAAAGTTGTCATTTAGTCCATTCTTGTTTATTTCTAGGCATGATGAATGGATAAGTGTTAGCAGTCCTCGGCTGAGACCGTTAAGCAGCACCCCTCTCCCTACTACACCAACATGTGAAACCACCAATGTAGAAGCTCCAATAAAGGAAGAAATTAAACAAGAGGACAAATCTAAATTGAAATTTGTCGTTGGTGAAAGATGTTTAGCTCGTTGGAGGGATAATCGAAGATTCATTGCCACGGTTCATAAAGATTTGGGTAATGGTAAGTACTACTAACAATTCACACAACAGTAATATTTCTTGTTAAACATTAAGTGATAATAGATTATTTTTTATTATTTTTTTTGGCAGGCTCTTATGAAATTATCTTTGATGATGGATTTCACTGGAAGTGTACAACTAGTAGGATGTTTAAATTGAAAGAAACAGAAAGAGTTGATCCCTCAAATATTGATACATCCTCATCAATTTCCCCGTCCCCTATTTCCTTTGGGGCCGGTCCTAGTACTGCGACTACGGGAGCCCTACAAACACCAGTTTTCCATACCCACCTATTTGACCCGACCCGTGATTATTTAGGTTCGAAAAGTGAACGTCGCGAAAAGAAACGAAAGTTGAATATAAAAGAGATATTTAATATCGGTCAAAAGAAAAGGAAGAAGGAAAAATCACCAAAGGAAGTAAATACAGTAGGGAAAGTTAAACAGGAAAAATATAAGCCAGTACAAAAGAAAATTAAACTAGATCTTGATGTGGACATGAAAAATGATATTCCAGGTATGTATTTAGATATAAATGAAAAAATTACCATCTTGTGAGAAGTCAAGCTAGAGTTGTCTTTTTCGTTTTCTTTTTTTGCATTTTTAGATGCTCTGGCATCTATAATTGGTACAAACGCTACACCAGAGATTGATATTAAACATGAAATGGAAAATGAACCTCTTAAATTGGAGTTGGATGATAAAGAAGATGTTGCTATTAAAATTGACCAGACTGTAGAAAATGATGAACATGACAAAGTCTCTGATAATAAGGAAAAAATGGATGTGACTGAAATAAGAAGCAGTCTTGACCCAGTAAGTACATTAGTTGCTTAATTGTAATATATTTAGTTTCTTAAGAATTAAGTAAAAAAGAATTTATAAATATAGGTATTAGAAGAGGAGACAAAACTTGAAAATTTTGAAGAAATAGATGACAAAATGCATGTAGAAGTGATCGATCGGATCAAAGAAGCAATTACTAAATTAGAGGATGGTATGAATAAAATCGAAAAAGTAGAATCACCTAAAATAGAACAAGAAGATGACGAAGACGAAATTAAAGATGAAATTGAAGCCATTCCTGTTGAATTGACAGAAGAAAAAGTACCATTACCTGAGCCAGAAACTTTTGAAGAGAGTAAAACTAAAACAAAGAAAGTTGGGTTGCATTTGAAGAGAAATAAGAAATTAAGACTGTTACAGGCGAAAGCAAAGAAGAAGATGGAAAAAGTAGAATGTGAGTTAGCAGAGATGAAGCGGCAAGTTGAAGAAATGAGGAAGCAGATAGTGAGGAAGCAGGAGATGCCGGAGACTTTCCTGCTGCCGGGGGAATGGTGCTGCAGGTGGGTCAACGGGCAGCCGGTCGGCTCCGTCAGTGAAATAGAAAGTGAAATCAAAGTTGATGCAAACAGCAAACCACCGTTACCAAGACGAAGTGTTCAGGTTTGTGTACTATTACATACTTTTTTATGTGTATTATAGTTTTTTTTTAATCTGTGTAAATTTATCTTTAGGTGGAAGATAAGCGCTTACCTGAAGGTTGGACGAAGCATATGGTTCGACGAAGTTTCGGCAATTCAGCTGGGAAATGGGATGTTGTTCTGGTCAGGTGAGGGTTTTACGCTATTTTAGTTTGACACGTTTCAATTCTATGCTAATTTAAATAGAAATTTTCGTTGGAAACCTGGAAAGCGTGATAGTTAATTTCTTTTGAATATTATTCATGTCGTTGAATATCATATCCTTCTTCCATTTAGCCCTGAAAACCGTCGTTTTCATACTAAAACCGATATGCGGACGTATATGGAGAAAGAAGCAACGGAAGATCTTAGGGCTTACGAGCACGCGTTGCTAGACTTTGGTATCCACCTGAAGCTGGCGCGGCGCATGGGCTGGGTGACGCAGGCGGGGGCGGAGGCGCCGGTGACGCCGCTGCCGCCCGCCATGATCAGCTGCACCTCCCCTCTCGTTAAGAGAAAGAAGATTAGCCTTAAACGAGTCAAGGGTATCGTCAAAAAAGAAAAGAAAAGGAAGTGGAGTGGTGATGCCAAGATACGTCGAATGGTTAGAAATTTTTCACGGTTTTCTACCTTCTGCATCTTGACATGATCTCAGAAATTTGTAAGAAATTAAGATTTGGAGTGTACGTTATTAATAATTCGTATTTGTTTGCTGTTTCAGCATAAACATGCTAATGCTGGTTTACCTGGAACAAGCACTGATATGTTTGATTCTACTAGTAATGCTGAAGAATCCAATGAAAATGTCACATTAGAAGATGGATACGGTAATTACATTTTTATTTTCAAATGCCCTGATATTTAGCGAAATTTTATCTTGGTATAATTAATTTATAAAATCACGTTTCCAGTTTTTGTCGGATCTTTAAAAGTACAAGTCATAGAAAACTTATTACGTTGTCCTGCAGACGATTGTTTTAAAAACTTTAGAAATAATACATTATTGAAAATGCATATTAAACATTATCACCGGGAACTAAGAAAACTGCTCGGTTCTACGCCTAAAGTTTTAGATTTAGCTTACGCCAGAACCAGACCTACGAAGATACTAATGACTAAAATGAAGAATAAAAGAGAAAGCAAAGTGATTAAAGTAAAAATACCTAAACCACCGAAACGTATCGAAACTAAAATAGATATGAAAGAACTCGATGCAGAATTACAAGTGGAAATACCGATATCTTCACCACCAGATTTAGGAAGTCTACCGAAGCCACAGGATTCACCCAAACTGCGTAACGCTCTCGCGAGCAAACCCGTCAAAAGACCGAAAGTCTTACTTCCAGTTAGAAGACTAGATTCAGATACGAATGAAAACTTCGGGGAACTAGGATTAGAAGCGAGAGGTGGCACGCCAGTGAATACATCTGAAGTATTAGATTTTGAAACCGCAATATCTACTCATACAGTGACGAAACCGATAGATATAAAAAAGAAAGATAAAAAGCGAAGGGAATTTGCAACTTTTCCCAATCAAAACGAGGATGAGGAATGGTTCTCAATGAACTCTGATATAGAAACGAGATCCAGTTTCCCGGGATCCGGCACACCGGACTCGAAGACGATGGGAAATAATACGTCAGTGAACGCTGCGCCCTCTTCAGAGTCCAATGAGGATCAGAAGGAACCGATGTACACATACACGGAGAGTAAGTTTCACCACCAACTTCTACCAATGTTACTCAGTTTAGATTATGGAATGGATGTTTTTCTGATATGTATATTAGAGGAAGTTTGAAAGTGAGGTCAGTGGAAGAGAAATTATGGAACAGAAGGTTAGCGTGATATAGTCATGTTATGCGGAGGGATGAGGAACATATAAATAAAGAAGTTGTAAAATTGATACATAAGTGGAGGAAGGGCAAAGGAAGTATGGATGGATTGTGTGAAAGAAGATATACTGAAAAATGGGGCAAATTTAGAAATGACGTACATACTGTGCCGGCCTTCCATAGGGATTAGGGCACAATGATGAAGATAATGGATGTTTTTCTGATGTGTAATGTGTGCAGCGGGCGAGCGTATAAAGATAGTGCAGATGAAGCGCGAGGAGATAATAAACTGCCACTGCGGGTACCGCGAGGAGGACGGGCTGATGGTGCAGTGCGAGCTCTGCCTGTGCTGGCAGCACGCGCTCTGCCACAACATACACAGGGAGTCTGAGGTACACATATTACACCTTAGACAAAATACACATAAATTTCACGCCTTTATTTTATAAGTCTATCGTGGTGTTTTACAGGTTCATATCATTCATTTGTGCAATTATTTTTTGATTTGCCACCTATTGAAGATTGTCGAGCATAATGACAACTTGACCTTTAAAAAGGTTAAAGGTTTTGACCCATGATGGGCTCCATTTTCCGCAACTCCACGTTATTTTGCGTGAATACACATATCTTTGAATTTCTTCGCCGATATGTGCAGGTTGCATCACAATGTTTTCCTTCACCTAAGAGCGTCGGTAAATATAATAATGACAA